>VDFB02369307.1:0-18021 GCA_007258455.2 Sequoia sempervirens
TGGGGATCTCAAATCCCTTAGGGAATGGTTTCATCACTAGGATCCTGTCAAATGGATAGGGGCACAAGTTGCTTGGTTTTTTTGTGATTTGCCTTGATTGAAGATTGAGCACTTGTTGCAAGAGCAACCTAATTTGTGTCGTTACATCATTTTGTGGATCAGGGGGTGGGATGAAGGTGTTTTGGGGTGTTTCGATTGTGGGTTGGATGGGTGGGTTGTTTGATGTGTTTTTCGATGGTATCTATATGTTCTGTCGAGCTAGGTATGCCTCCACCTACTGCTGTATGAACAACGGCTGTTGTTGATCTTGTTGTTGCTATGCTAAGATTTGTGCTTACTGTTGTGCTTGTTGTTGTGATTGCTGTTGTTCCAACAACGCTTGTTGTTGGGCTGCCAATTGGGCTGCTTCTTGCTACTCTTGATATTATTTTATTGCTTGCTAGTATGCTTGTAATTGTGTTGCTCGTTGTTGTGCAGGAAGTTGTGCTTGTGCTTGTGCTTGCTGTGCTTGATATTGGGCGTGTGCCTGAGCTTGAGCTTGTGTTTGCGCTGCTTGTGCTTGGGCTTGTGCTTGTGCTACTTTTTGTTGCAATAACGCTTGGGCTTGTGCATCTTGTTGCACTTGTAATGTAGCTTGGGCTGCTTAGGCAACTTGAGCAGCTTGAGCGGCTTGTTGAGCAACTTTTTGTTTTTGCACTTGTTGGAATCCCCTTTGAAAGGTAGCTTGTTGATCTTCTTGCAATGCCATGTGGTTTTGGCTTAATATGCTAGAAGTTGGTGGTGGTGGTGGATTCGAGATGGCATTTGTGGTGGTGGTGAGTGGTGATGTCATGTTGGTGGTTGGAGTGGTGAATGGTGTTGTCGTGTTGGTGGTTGGTCCAACCATGCTTTGAGATGTTAGGGGGGTGGTTGATGATGTTGTGATTGCTTGTGTCATTTTCATCTGTTGTTGTGATATCGATGACAAGCTTTGAGAGTTTGGTGTGATGTTTTGATTGGTGATCGGGATGTTAGATTGATTGATACTTGGTAAAGGGGGGATCCCTAAACTAGATAGAGGTGTGGGTAATGGTGGTAATGGTGGAAGAGGTGAAAAGGTGAGGGGGGTGAGTCCTTGAGAAAATTATGTGGTGCCGAAAATGCCCCCAAGTTCGAACATGTCTCCTTCCTCTTGTGAATTTGTGAGGAGAGAAGTTTGAGGTGTTGCGCAGAAGGTTGATGATGATGGGTCATGATGGAAAGTGAGAGTAACATACTTGTGTAATGGATTTTGGGGTATGTTTTGTTCCAAGATGGTATTTGCATCCAATTCTTGATTGTTAACAAGGGGGTGTGATTGAATAGCATTAAGAAAAGCATTTCCTTTATTAACATTGGGTTGGGTTGGAGCAAAAGATGTTGTGATATGCAGAATGTTTTGGATGATGCTTTGGGGGGTGTGGATGATATGGGAAGTGTGGATGAAATTAGAGGCATGACCTCTAAAGATGGTTCCACTATTGAGCTTGTGTCGAAATTGGAAGGTAATTTGTTAAGCCTCATCATGATGTTGACGATCTTATGGTTTTCTGGATTTTGAAGCATTTCAGTTATTTCATCGTGCGACATCCCAAAAGTAAGGTCTTCTCCTTGATTTTCCTCTTGTGGGTTTTGTGATGATGAGGTAATCAAAGGATTGTTTGATTCAACATGATTCATTTCAATGTTTGTTTGACTTAGGTCACTTGAAGCGGGTGTTTCTTTGTCAGTTGTTATGCTCTTCTTGTATTGAGATCTAGTTCGAACCATAAAACAAGGATCAATTTTCAAGAATAGGGGAGATGAATCTCTTAATTCCTTGGATTGATATTTACTTTATGCACAAAAAAGAAGTTTTTAGGATACCTTAAGGATCAAAAGGTGATATGATGATGATGCAAGAGATGGATGATGTGAATGTTTTGATTTTTTGATAAATCTTGAGGGGGATGCTAGACTTTTGGGACTTTTGGATATGTTTAGAATTTTCATTTGTTTTTATTTTGAAAAAATAGACCCTAAGATGTTGGATGATTATCTAAGGGATATATTTTTTCAAAGGATGATAATTTGAATATATGTAGGGAGATGGATGCATCTACCCACACCTATTCAAACAAGATAATAATTTAGCCAAGCATATGGAGAAGGATGCATCTACATATACCTAACTAAACAAGATGGCTTGATAAATTTGACTAAGCATATGCAAAAGGATGCATCTACACATACCTAGCCAAAGATGATTTGATGAAGATTTCAAGGATTTTATCTCAAAGATTTGATGATTTTGATTTTTGCCAAAAAGCCTAGCATGAAGGATAATTTTCAAGATTTCTCAAAAGGTGATGGTGAGATCATTTTTGTTTTGATGTTTGAAGGATGGGTGAAAAAATATTTTGATTTCTTTTGATCCTAAGATGAACCTAAAAAAGACACTTTGTTTGCCTAGACCTAGGTATTGAAGAACATGCAATGCTTCTATAGACCTTTATAACCAAAGAATGACTCAATTTGAACATACATTTCCGGATTTTGAACCAATGACTTTTGTTTTGGGATTTTGACTTCTTTGAAAATCGTAAGGTTTCAACACATGTAAGAGTTCATTTTGTTTAGCTTTGCTTAGTGACTTTATTTTACCACAAACACTTTCTTTGTTTAGGTTTTTCAAGCTAGATGCCCAATGTCTTAACTTCTTCAAATCCCACAAAATATGTTATGTGGAAATTTGATGAATTCAAGGCAAGGGTTACCTATTGTTTAACTTTAGTAGACAAATTGAGATGTAATCCAATGTTTAGAAACCTATAAGGATAGAATCCCAAGGGCAATCAATAACATATGGATTGAGTCAATTATATTTGTCTCCTAAAGGGTTTGAAATTTTAATGATGTTCAAGTGTTTGTTTCCAAGATGTTTTCAAACAAGCAAAGCATTTTGTAACCAAGAATAAGTACAACCCTATGGATGTGTAAGAAAATATTTGTTGGATTCCCACTTGGACAAGTCTAGCTATGCTTATATTTAGTGAATGGTTAGATACTTGACCCCATTGGCTCCCCTCCACAGCTCATTAACGTCAATCGGGGCAGACAAACATCAACACCCATGAAACTCCCATGGCATGCTTTCCATTTCTACTAAAAGACCATAAAAGTGTGGGGTGGCTTCAGAACGATTGTTCTTGCACCAACAAATAGATTAAGGATTTTAGCAATTCTAGAACATGGGTTTTAATAAGGACTTTCTATTCGTGAAGATTGACCCATACGGCGAGAGTCCCCTTTCAGATCCATCTCATCGGAATCAACCGTGTGATATTGGTGTTTACTCCAATACCCACATTTATATCCCGGTTGGAAATACTCTTGGCTTTAGAGTGTTACCGGTTGAGTCATTCCCTTGGGTGAGTAATTTTTCTTCAAGGCAGGCCCTCTAGGATTAAAAAAAGCGAGCAAAAACAATATCCGTAACTCGATCAATCTTTGTTTGCAAAAAAGAGAGAGAATGTACGCAATAATCCTCTACTCACACTCGCACAAGATTTTTTTCAATTTTAAACCCAAAATGAAATGTGGAGGTGATTGCTTTATCTCAACCTAAAATCACGAAAAAGGCCTTTTGATTCTCAAGATCGCTATAAAGTGCGAGAGAAGCACATACGTCCTTTTCCAATGAATTTAGTTCAAGTAAGCCCTCACAAAACAAAATAGCACATGTTCATTTTAGATCCCACAAAGCAATAATGAATTCTTTTTAAAGCACCAAAGGAAAAATGAGAGTTGTTTTTTTCAATTGTTAACCGAAAAAAAAACTCTAGTAAGTTGTAGTCCTAATGTTCATTTTAAACCCTTTGCAAAAATTGAAAAGATTCTTTTTAAAACCCAAATGAAATTAGTGTCCTAAGTAAAAGAGATGAAAATTTATTAAAAGTGTTAAACAAACACTAAAGTGTTTAAAAACACTTTGATTTTGTAAAATACCATCATCATAATTCTCCCTCTTTCATTTTCAATTGATCCAACCTACAAGAACGGAAACCAGTCAGATTCTTCAAAACACGGAGGTTAAAAAGCAAAAAATAGAAGATAAAATTATCATCTATCAAAAAAGCACGTGCTAAAATAAAATTCCAACATTTTACTCCCTGCCAGCGATGCAACCCGTAACTGCGTCGTTGTTTGATTTCTCAGCGGTGTTGTACAACACCGCTTACCAGTCAGCGGCACTTTGTGCCCAGACTAGTGAGCTTGATTGCATTTCCCTTTTGCTCAGCGTCCCTGTTTAAAATTTAAATTCAAAAAATTTAAGCAGGATGGCTAAAGCGTCGGAGTTTGATTTTCCAGTGGTGCTATATGGTGACGCTAGAGAGTCAATGGTGCTAAAACAGTGACGCTGGGCTCCCAACATTGAAATTTTCCTATGCACAAACAAAAATGCAGAATTTTTTCAGAAAAGGGATAAAAAATGAGATCAAGCCCTCCTTCTAGCGCTAAATGTGTGAACCCAAATCCTAATACCTGTAAAACAATAAGAACAAACATATTAGATTAGAAATTGCAAGCAAGAACAAGGATTCCCCATGAAATCCATTAACATAACTCAAATTAGAAAAAAAGAATGAAAAACAAAATGAAATAACAAAATAAAGATTGAATCCTAATTAAGCAAGAAAACTCTTGATCCCATGGGGGAATTGGTGCCAATTTGATGTGAAAATTGGCCCTTTCCCAATTCCTAATGATGCAAGCTTGATGTGATGAAGAGATTTGATCCACTTTGTTGATGCTGATGAATGCTCCAAGCTAAAACCTGCATAACCTAGCTAAGATTAAAAAATGATGGATGAAATTTGATAGATATTTGAGCATGGTAACTTTGCATAATTTCTGGATGATAAAATGAGGATATGAACTCTTTATTTATAGAATGCCAAGATGGATGAATGTCCCAATTTGAGCAATGTGGGACTAACATTCATCCAATGGAAATATGCCACTTGTCAATCCATGAGTGGATGGAAGATGTGCAAGTTTTGAGGATTGTGCCAATAAATGCATATTTTTGAATTTCAAATTTGTTGAAATGACTTGCAAGAGGGAATGGAAAATGCAATAAATGCCACTTGGCTCAAGGAAAAGGACATGTAAGATGGAGTAAATGCCTTGTTGGATGTACATGTCAACTTGGAATTTGAATTCAAACTTGGAGGAATATTCAAAAGATGCCTTGTTGAGGAAAATAGAGGATTTAATAAATCAATTAAATCTATTTTCATGTGCAAGTGGGAAAAGCTAGAGGATGGGACATGAATTAGAATTAAATTAATCAAGGGTTAATTAATTTAATAGGAGATTAGGTGATGTGACTTATTTGACTTAGATTTTAGGATTTATTTAAATCAAATAATGAGAAGAATGTGATAATAGATTAATTAAATAAAGATTTTGATTTATTTAATTAAAAGGGATGATGTTAGATCAAATTAAATAGGGTTTTAATTTATTTAATTTAATAGATAGACTTTAGAGATTTAATCAAATATAATTAATTATTTAATTAAATAGGGATAATTAGATCAGATGGATTGATTTAATTAGATAAAATGATTTATTTAATTAAGGGAAGGAAATTGACGAATTTAATCAAATAAGGAAATTTGATTAAATGGTTAGACCAAGGGATGATTTAGGATGAAACAATGTTAGTAGTCGGGATCAAATGCACAATATCAATCAGTATATTTTACGTGTCTACAACTTCATTAAGGCTTGTTGGTGTTTTTTCTAGTACACCCCTAGAACTCTCTAAAGATTAGCCAACTCCTATAATCAAGAATTCCCAAGAGGAATGACCAACTTAACGAGTGAAAGATTTGAAGATTTTCACTCCTTCACTTCAGGCTTTGTGGGACCTATGAGGGTGTTCCTAATTATGTTCCATTTGATTATCTCAATGAATGACATATCAAATGACAGATTGGTTCCTATGAGGGGTAAATTACATAATTCACTCAAAGGTTTACTAATCTTAAAGCAAATAACTAGTAATTTACCAGGAACATGGAAATACTTCACATACATGCCTCGTGGTAAACAAATTTCAAGAGATTTATGTTCCAATCTTGAATCCACAACCTAGTATAATATTATTATCCTTCAAATAGAAAATACCTTAAAAAATAGATCAGTGTCTTCATCGATTGGGCAATGGAGTCACACATCTTACAATTAGTAATACAAAAATTCCTTAACTCTAACAATTCTGGACTATTTTCATAAGGCTTTACATTATGAAAAATCATTGTACGTAAAACATTACTTCTTACCAGATCCTTTATAAATTCTCACAAATTCATGACCTCACTTGAGCATTTAATTGATTCTTTGAGCCAAAGCAGAAATAAGAGCATGCATTCTATTGGTTGATAGATTTGTCACTTTACTTTATAAACAAGCTTATTTAATTACGCTAGTAGGTAATGATGACCTTTAATCTGTCAATATCGTGCTACCACCTTGGTGAGCTCTATTACACTTGCCATTTAAGAGGTCTAATTAATGCATCATTGGTTGAGGAGAAGGCATTAGGATTGAGCTCACATTTCATAACTCCTGAAAAGACAGCCACACAATACACTGTACAAGTAATTAAATGGGCTGGCGACGTTTCAAAAACCAAGGAGATTGCTTAAAAGTCGTAGGGTCACAAAAAATCCAAACCATAGAATTGCATGTTGTGAATTCTAAGATTTCAAGAACTTCCAATACACCAATCATTTAGACAGGGATGAGGAGAAAGAAGGATCGGGTTGTTAGGTTATTATGCAACTCCTGAACCTCGCAACTTGGTTATGAAAACTCAAGGTTGGGCAACAAAGGTCATGAAACTAGCAAGTACCATGACTATGAATGAATTAAAGGCATGGAATGGAGGTTGTTCTAATTTAGAGGAGGGAAATTGCATGTTTTAAAATTTAGAGGGTAAAATTTGCTCTGATTGGGGATGAGGATTGCGAAGAACGAAGCAAGGGACCCAAAATCTCAAGCATGGACCAATGCATAAATCCATTGGGCTAATGACTTGGAGAGCACAGGGGACAAAGGAGCTAGAGCAAACCAAAAACAAGACACAATAGGGAAAGGAAACTACACTACTGACACAACAAAATACTAGGTATGATTTTGACCAGAAAGTAGAAAAGGTAAACTACCATCTACCCATAGCCATGGAATAGATGCGAAAGATTAAATTAGAAAGAAGTGAATGTAGACAATTGACACACAGTTCATTTATCCCATACCCACAAATAATACTCGGGAAAGAATGAACAACAAAGCACCTCCAATCAGATAAATTAATTTAAATCCAAAGATTCAGAAATAACTATCTGCATAGTCTAACATATCAGGTAAACATTGAAAAACAATTACATAGACCCAAAGTTCATTGCAATCAAAAGAACATATTAACTGATTCACAAATCCAAAAAAATCTCTTTATTTCTTCAATGTCAAAGATGAGAGTTCATAGACTCCAAACACCTATGCAACAAGACTATGTTTGAAAGAAAACCAAAACTGTCCCTCTATTCCCAAATAGTTGGAAAAGATCCCCCTCTTTGTTTTCAAATTACATATTTATGAAATCTCCTAGCAGCCTTTCAGTTGCCCACAACTGTTTCTTGGAAGGTTAATTAAAAGGAAATTATATTTTTCCCTCCCGTAACATCTTCTTTAAACTGACTTTTGATTTTCTTCTTGAATCAACTCTCCAAGTTGAACTCTAAGAAAATCCAATGTTGATTCCAACTGGCAAAAATCTCTCAGAACTTGAGCAGTTCTATCACTAAGCTGAATAAGACTCCTCAATGCCACCAAATCCTTCTCTTTTACATCTAAATCAAGCACTGTTGTGAGATCTACCACTACTTTTAGGAATTCTTTATCATCTTGAAAGGAATCTGGAGTCAAATCATATTGTAACTGTTCTTCTGCTAAGTCAACCACCAAGAAAACAAACTTCTTACATAACCATCATATCATTGTTAACATTTCTCATGATAACATGAAGCATATGAGCTCCACCTTCTAAGTAAAACACTGCTTTCCCATCAGAATTGTTTCTAATTGAAACTGCATAAAGAGCTTTAACTGCTTCTTCAAAAAAAATTCACTTTACTAACAAAATTAATTTGGGTAAGGCCTTGAGCTCAAGTATTTGTTTTTGAAAAATAGGATTATTATGAGTAGCTTTTCCAAGAACCCATGCAACAACTATTTGTGGTTCTTCTTCTTCTTTATTGAGTTCTTCAATAACTACAGTGAGGCCTCCAAGTTTATTCAAGTCATTTTTTTTGTCAATAGGTTCTACAAGATTAACACATACATTACACATGGTTCCTAGTCTTTATTCATAAACAACATGCCCTTTGATAAAGATATGCATTGGTTAGATATCCACATTCAAGCCTAACTCTCATTGTTGTCACAACCTCAGGAAGAGTGTCCACATTCAAGCATTCATAGAACTATCTATTATCTACAAATCCCATCTTCAAATAAAGCAATTAGTTTTCAGGAGTTTGATAAATTCTAATGAAACATACCCTTTCCCATTACTAAATTAACTTGGCTATAGCAGAAAGTGGTAACCAAGCATATGTACATGTGTAGCATGTGCACTATCAGATTGTATTCATTTCTCTCACTAGGATAAAGCTAAGCACATACAAATCCTCTCTCCATGAAATAGAAAAGAAAATCGCGGTGGGAATATTTAAAAGAGAGCATGATCAAGATCCAAGTAATCATCTTCTCATGCACCAATTACATCATCTTCAGAAGTAACTATGGAAGTATCTTCTGATGCAATGCAAAGACATTCTTGAATCAAGTGCTTCAGAGTGAACTATCTTGGCTAGAGAATTTATGTAGAAAGGGACCAGCTTCATTAATGCATCTTCATCGATATTCAAATCAGTAGCCATTAGAAGAATGGATAAGTACTTCACTTGGTATGGATTTGATGTACGATTATAAATAATAGCAAACATATGTAGTGCTGCATCATCCCTGTCAGAGTATTCTTACTCATGCATCCATAGTATTGCTGCAAAGGGAGCCCCTTGCCACTTCTCATCCACTTCTAATGTCTTAACTTTAAACTGGCATAATGTATGTTCGCTTGCAATGGTCAATTTGAGCATCAATTTTCTAGTTCTTGCAACTATTATAGGCATATTGTTTCTATTATGATTTGAAATGTTGAGACCCTTCAAATAGAAGCTCAATGTTGTCATTGATAATAGCTGGTAATGGTATCAATGAAATAAGTATAGCCTAACACAATTTTTCTTCATAATTCTTCATTAGAGAACTCGAATTCTTGCGGGCAGAAAAATTCAAACAACTTATTATGCTTTCTATTTGAAATTATTATCTTCATCAAAATTTTACTTGGAAGCATTGTAAAAAGTCTTCAAATTACCAATTTCTTTTCACCAAGTTCCTCTAAATGATGTGTCACTCCTGAAGCAGTACACAACCATGACATAAAGAAACCAAACAATAGGATCTTGAGCTAGTTTTGATTGGTCTTCAATATTAGATGTTGTTTAAAGGGAGGAGGAACTAGAAGCAAGTCCAAATTAACCATTTGTAACTCCTGCATATTTTCTAGAATCAGACTGTAAAATCAGTGCTATTGGAGATATGAACCTTACTCACAAGAAACAAGGGATTGCATTTAACCATCAAATAGCATTTATTGAAAGATATATGAAAAATCTCAAGTCCTGGGACTTCTGCCTTCACTTAATCATGAATTCATTATCCGTATTGAAATCCATTTGCACAAAATTCCAACACCAATATTTGACAAAGATATTTTCATATTATGGTGGTGCAAGCTCATTCTTACTCAAGAAGTCTTCTTAGTCTACATTGGATGCCTGTGTTCACTAGCTCTAAGAGATCCAAATCCTACTTTTTAATAGCTTCTTGTTCATTTAGCTTCACAATAATCTCACATGGCTACCAACATAACTTGACTCTCTTCAATTTCTCAAAAAGACCGATATCAAAGGTGCATTGCCACATTGCTCACAGGTTGAACACGTTTTGCTAGGCCGCATAAGACATGAATAAAGAGGAGTCGAGCCATCAAGAAATTTACTTGAACTTTAGAACCTTGGAGTCAGTGGTATAAGGAGTTTTGAAACTTTGGGAACTCCCAACAATGAAGAAGGTGGGGGATTCGGTAAATTAATGAACTTAAGAAATTTCCCATATGAAGTTCAAAAACTAACAAAACATCTGACAATAAGAGGTGGCATTGTTATAAATTTCAAAAGCTAATGGGACCCACCTAAGAACTTTACATTGGAATATGAATTTAATAAAATTAGTCACCCTCTAAGCCACTGGACAATGACTTTACTTTTATAAACTTTGGGAAATTATAAATTACTCCACTAAAAAAATTTCATGACTAAACATGTGACCTCTAGACGAAAAATGCCATAACTTCATGTTGCTAGCTCCGTTTTGCATGAAATTTGGACAGAATAATGATAATATATCCCCGAGCAAAACCCAAAAGTATTTTAACCCCAACAACATGAAAATTAGATTTTGTCTTAATTTGTGGCTCACAGGTGGTAAAAAGTGAAGCTTGATATTTTGCAAGTAGTGAGAGATTTGAGCATGAAAACTTTCCAGATTGGGCTCATCAGGGTTAGGATCGAGCCTACAAAAATATTTTCCATCATATTTAATATATTTTCAAATTTAATTGTTTTTGTGATTTTGTAGGTTCAAAAAGGATACATAGGAATGTATAAAAATTTGAAAATTTTTGAGTTTGACTTTTGGGGTAATAGCAGACTTTGATCAAGGACGAGGACTGTGAAGGATGAAGCAAGGAACCCAAAACTCAATGTGTGGACCAGTGCATAAATCCATTGGGCTACAGAGTTAGAGAGCACAAGGGACAAAGGAACCAGAGCAAACCAAAACAAGATGCAATAGGGAAAGGCAACTAAACTCCCAACACAACAAAAAATCGTAAATATGTACATTGTCATGAAGACCCTACCTCAAATATCTCCAACTTGATCATGTAAATCCATTAACCAGATGGGAGAAATAGATACCCATGCGACATAGTGTTGAATGAATGAGGGGCTTGCGAGCATCCAGTTGCAAACTTATGGCCACCATGATCAAAATAATAAGAATGACATCATACGAAATCCTTCTAGGTATTATTTTCTGCCCAAGAAGCCATTCTTCATTAAATACATCTCCAATTTGACGAATCATATCAATATTACCCAACATATGACTACCAACATCTTCTTGGATAGGTGTGACATTGACATCATATTGCATTTGATTCTTCAAACAAGGAGAAGTCAACCCTCGAATTGGATATCCCACATATAAACCATGAGATAGAAACCCTTATTCTATATTGTATGTAGAAATGGTTGTTCTGTTTAAAAATTTTGAATCCTGACCTTCAACATATGCCTCACCATGTTCCTACATATTATCATCCCCCACAACGGAAAAATTTATATCCCCTTCCTGAAAATAACCATTCGAATCTTTAGAAGACCCATCATCAGTTGTATGTATCTCTTGTGAAATTGGAAGGGGTTAAATTAAAGATTTGCATTGCAAACAATATTCTCATGTGGCTATAAATCACCCTCTACTAAAACTGTTTCTTCTTTCTTTATAAGATTTGACTCAGCAATTTCATGACTCACCAAATCATCTTCAACTACAACTTGTGAATTAGGCATTATGACTTCTTCTCTACATAAAGAAACATCCTCACATGTATTTAAACACTAGCTTGGCATATACACAATATGGGGTTCAACACATTCATGCATTTGATCACTTTTATTTAAACTATCGTGACTATTCATAACACCATCTTTTGATTCTAGTTTAAAAATTTTGGTATTAAGATTTTTAAAATGGAAAGATTCAAGAATGAAATCATTTCTAACCTCTTCTCACAGCCTATCTTTTGTATCATCTTGCTCTGAAAATCTGAAAGTTTCATATTCAACTTGCATATAATCAAAAGAAAAGACATTCATAATTTCACCTTCATATTGTGTACCTTCAAGTTGTTGTTCATTGCTGGTAGAAGTAAAGGATTGCATGTCTGTAGTAGATAAAGAGGCCATTATAGCATCATTTGCATTACCATCTTTACAATTTCCACCATGAGAGGATTGCTCATCTTCCACGTCACATGCGAAACTTATAGATTTATCATTGTCTTCCTCATAATGCAAATAATAAGCTTACATTCTCTTGCTCATATGAGGTTTCATTTCTACATTTCTTTCCTTATCTCTACCAAAGTGTTTGGCATAAAAAAGAGAGAGATTGAAGCATTCAAGAGGAGGCTGTGTATTGAAGAAACCATAGGCTGAAAACTTTGCTTGTGTATGAAAGGATTCATTATAGATTCACTACCCAAATTACTCATAATCTGATTTTTTTTCCATAAACCACATAAAATCAACTCATCTTCAATCTCTACAACCTCTTTTTGTGCAACTTCAATGCCATTCACTCTACTTCTTTTTAATTCAAATTGAACATCTAGATGTAGAGAGGAAATAAAAATGTAAAGCTAAAGTTTCTTACTTGGTTGAATGGAAGTAGGGATTTTTCTGAACAGCCGATTGAATCTATCCAAAAAATCTCTAACAAATTCACCATTTTTCTTTTGAATATTGAAAAACTGATTCAGCAAAGTAGCTTCATCAATAGGGCCTTTATACCTTCCCAAAAACTTAGTCTTCAATGAATTCCAATCAGTAATACACTTTTCTTCTAAATATCAAAACCAATTCGTTGCAGGCCCAATAAGAGATTCGATAAATAACCTCACAAAAAAAAATTCTTCACTTACCCCCAAAATTCCACATGCAGCCATGAATTCCAAAATTTGGTCTTCTGCATCTTGAGAGCATTCTCCACTAACCTTCAGAAAATGCTTTCTTGATCCTTCAGGTAGAGGAGAACAGAATGGCAAAGAAAGTTGCCCAAAATGATTCCCCCATGGATGGGAAGAAATCAATGCCATAATGCAATTCTAAAAAATAAATCAGCATAGGTCTTCGCTGGAACATAATGCTTATGAGTACATTTCATCTTACAGAGCCACCAATCTCCATCCTTGGGGAGGCACCTTCAAATTTCTAGGAAAAGAAGAAACCAAGACTTTGATTCTTTCCACAGTGAAGTCGCCAAAAATCTGTTAGTTGATAGATTTGTCACTTTAGTTTTTACTCCATTTTCCCATAATAGTGATAGCTTGACCAACAGTTGAGTCACTTGCAATGATTGTTGCAAGTGCTCTCTGCCTATTTTACAAGGAACAACTACCTTTGAATGGTTTGCAATGAATGAGAAATATTGGGTATGCTTTTGACTAAAAAGCAGAAAAGGTAAACTACCATCTATCCATAGCCATGGAATAGATGTGAAAGATTAAAACAGAAAGAAGTGAATGTAGAAAATTGGCATAGTTCATTTATACCACGCCCACAAATAATACTCAGGAAAGAATGAACAACAAAGCACCTCCAATTAGATAGATTAATTTAAATCCAAAGATTCAGAAATAACTATCTGCATGGTTTCACATATCAGGTAAACATTGAAAAACAATTACATAGACCCAAAATTCATTGCAATTGAAATAACATATTAACTAATTCATAGATTAGAAAAAATCTCTTTATTTCTTCAATGTCAAAGATGAGAGTTCAAAGACTCCATACACCTATGCAACAAGACTATGTTTGAAAGAAAACCAAAATTGTCCCTCTATTCTCGAATAGCTAGAAAAGATCCCCCTTTTTGTTTTCAAATTACATATTTATAAAATCACCCAGCAGCCTTTAAGTTGCCCACAACTGTTTCTTGGAAGGTAAATTAAAAGGAAATTATCTTTTTCCCTCCCGTAACATCTTCTTTAAACTAACTTTTGTTTTTCTTCTTGCATCAACTCTCCAATTTGAACTCTAAGACAATCCAATGCTGATTCCAACTGGAAAAAATCTCTCAGAACTTGAGCAGTTCTATTACTAAGCTGAATAAGACTCCTCAATGCCACCAAATCCTTCTCTTTTACATCTAAATCAGGAACTGCTATGAGATCTACCACTAATTTTAGGAATTCTTTATCATGTTGAAAGGCAACTGGAGTCAAATCAAATTGTAACTGTTCTTCTTCTAAGTTAGCCACCAAGAAAATAGACTTCTTACGCATCCATCATATCACTGTTCACATTGCTCGTGATAACCTGAAGCATATGAGCTCCACCTTCTGAGTAAAACACCGCTTTCCCATCAGGATTTTTTCTAATTGAAACTGCATAAAAATATTTAACTACTTCTTCAAAAAAGTTTGACTTTACTAACTAAATTAATTTGGGTAAGGCCTTGAGCTCAAGTATTTGTTTTTGAACAAGATTATTATAAGTAGCTTTTCCAAGAACCCATGCAACAACTATTCGTGGTACCTCTTCTTCTCTATTGAGTTCTCCAATAACTATAGTGAGGCCTCCAAGTTTACTCAAGTCATTTGTGTTGTCAATAGGTTCTACAAGATTGACACATACATTACACATGGCGCCTAGTCTTTGTTCATAAACAATGTGCCCTTTGATAAAGATATGCTTCGGTCAGATATCCACATTCAAGCCTAACTCTCACTGTTGTCACAACCTCAGGAAGAGTATCCACATTCAAGCATTCATAGAGCTATCTATTATCTACATATCCCATCTTCAAATAAAGCAATTAGTTTTTAGAAGTTTGATAAATTCTAATGAAACAGACCCTTTCCCATTACTAAATTAACCTGGCTATAGAAGAAAGTGGTAACCAAGCATATGTACATGTGTAGCATGTGCACTATCAGATTGTATTTATTTCTCTCACTAGGATAAAGCTAAGCGCATACAAATCCTCTCTCCATGAAATAGCAAAGAAAATCATAGTAGGAATATTTAAAAGAGAGCATGATCAGGATCCAATTAATCATCTCTATTGCACCAATTGCATCATCTTCATAAGTAACTCTGGAAGTATCTTTTGATGCAATACAAAGAGATTCAAGAACCGAGTGCTTCAGAGTGAATTGTCTTGGCTAGAGAATTTTGGTAGAAAGGGACCAGCTTCATTAATGTATCTTCATCAATATTCAAATCAATTTCCATTAGAAGAATGGATAAGTACTTCACTTGGTATGGATTTGATGTACAATTATAAATAATAGCAAACATATGTAACATTGCTTCATCCATGTCAGAGTTGTCTTGATCATGCATCTGTAGCATCGCTACAAAGGGAGCCCCTTGCCACTTCTCATCCACTTCTAATGTCTTAACTTTAAACTAGCATAATGTATGTTTGCTTGCAATGGTGAATTCAAGCATCAAGTTTCCAGTTATTGCAACTATTATACACATATTGTTTTTGTTATGATTTGAAATGTTGAGACCCTTCAAATAGAAGCTCGATGTCATTATTGATAATAGTTGGTAATGGTATCAATGACATAAGTATGGCCTAACATGATTTTTCTTCATAATTCTTCATCAGAGAACTCAAATTCTTGCGAGTGGAAACATTCAAACAACTTATTATGCTTTCTATTTGAAAGTATTATCTTCATCAAAATTTTACTTGGAAGCATTTTAAAAAGTCTTCAAATTACCAATTTATTTTTCACCAAGTTCCTCCAAATGATGTGTCACTCTTGAAGCAGTACGCAACCATGACATAAAGAAACCAAACAATAGGATCTCGAGCCAGTTTTGATTGGTCTTCAATATTAGATGTTGTTTAAAGGGAGGAGGAACCAGAAGCAAGTCCACATTAATGATTTGTAACTCGTGCATATTGTCTAGAATCAGACTATAAAAATAGTGCTACTGGAGATATGAACCTTACTCACAAGAAATAGGGGATTACATTTAACCATCAAATAGCATTTACTAAAAGATAAATGAAAAATCTCAAGTCATGGGACTTCTGCACTCACTTAATCATGAATTCATTATCTGTATTGAAATCCATTTGCACAAAATTCCAACCCCAATATTTGACAAAGATCTATGCATATTATGGTGGTGCAAGCTCATTCTTACTCAAGTAGTCTTCTTAGTCTACATTGGATGCCTATGTTCACTAGCTCTAAGAGATCCAGACCCTGCTTTTTAATAGCTTCTAGCTCATTTAGCTTCACAATAATCTCACATGGCTACCAACATAACTTGTCTCTCTTTAGTTTCTCAAAGAGACCAATATCAAAGGTGCATTGTCACATGGCTCGTAGGTTGAACACGTTCTACTAGGCTGCATAAGACATGAATAAAGAGGAGTTAGGCCATCAGGAAATTTAAGGACTTTAGAACCTTGGAGTCGGTGGTATAAGGAGTTTTGAAACTTTGGGAACTCTCGACAATGAAGAAGGTGGGGGATTCGGTAAATTAATGAACTTAAGAAATTTCCCATATGAATTTCAAAAACTAACAAAACCTCTGACAATAAGATGTGGCTTTCTTATAAATTTCAAAAGCTAATGGGACCCACCTAAGAACTTTACATTGGAATATGACTTTAATAAAATTAATCACCCTCTAAGCCACTGGACAATGACTTTACTTTTATAAACTTTGGGAAATTATAAATTACTCCACTAAAATTTTCCCATGTCTAAACATGTGACCTCTAGATGAAAAATTCCATAACTTCATGTTGCTAGCTCCGTTTTGTATGAAATTTAGACATACTAATGATAATGTATCCCTGAGAAAAACTCAGAAGGGTTTTAACCCCAGCAACATGAAAATTAGATTTTGTCTTAATTTGTGGCTTACGGGTGGTAAAAAATGAAGCTTGATATTTTGCAAACAGTGAGAGATTTGAGCACGAAAACTTGTCAGATTGGGCTCAATAGGGTTAGGATCGATCCTACAAAAATATTTTCCATCATATTTAATATATTTTCAAATTTAATTGTCTTTTTTATTTCGCAGGTTTAAGGAGGATACATAGGAATGTACAAAAATTTGAAAAATTTTGAGTTCAAATTTTGGGGTAACACATTCGAACAAAATATTTGAAGATGAACAGAATGTGTTTGATATTTCATTCAAAATTTGCAAGATGATTTACAGAGGAGAGTAAATTCCTTATGCAAAATATTTTTTTCAATATCAATAATTTCTATAAGACTATTTAAGATTTACATATGTATAACTCAAAGCCAAGACAATTCAACTAGTTTATTCACTGGTATTCTTCCTAATTTCTACCCTTTGTGTCTATTGGACCTAAAGATTCAAAAAACCAGAACCCCAGCAAATGAGCCATGATATCCCTTTTATAATGCAAGGGAGAAAAACAAGCTTCATACTCAAGATGAAAATTACATTTCAAAGAAATATTTCATTTCAGCTCAAATTTAGGTTGCATTTAAAAATTCCCCACATATTTAAAATGGGAAAGCAAAAATCTACAACCACCATCAAAAGAGAAATGCAAAGTGCTGCCAAAATTCCCTTTACCTGCCAGCTAAGTCATATATCCATTGTCCACGTTGCCAAAAAGTTGCACAATTAGCATGAAAACCCCAAAAAATAGTACCACCCACAAGGAACAAGAGCGACCACCGTAGCAATTTATCAAAAAACACAAAAATTTGTAGAGCCCATGCACCAATTCTTTTCACTAGAAGCATGAGCAACACCAACGAGATACACTCAGACCTGTGGAACCAGATGGAGTCGATATCCTGTACCTGCATCCTGCAACAAAGGGGTACATCGAACATGCATATATATATAATATGATCAAACACACCGTGAAGAGGAAATCTCAGAATCATAGGGCACTCGCAAGCGAGTGATACAATCCCGCCCCCTTCACCAGTACACAATTACTAACTGA
>VDFB02369308.1:0-65102 GCA_007258455.2 Sequoia sempervirens
TCATCCACCAAACATTCGGAATAAAAATGTCCAGACACTCTATCCTCTCTTGAAAAACCACACGCATAAGCGATTCCAAGAGTTTCTTGAAGTCGGTCTCGGCGTGTGGATAGGTCCATTAATTAGGTGTGATTTGCTGGTAATGAACAAGGGGACTTACGTAGAAAGTCTGCACAAGCTAGGGACTTAGGAAATTTATCTTTGTAGGTTCTCAATTAGGACTTTCAATGGATCTCAAAAAAAATGGCAAAAGAATAGGGTTCAGAGAATCTAGTCTAAGCCTAAGAAATCAAGAGACAGTAAGGACTTGGTGAAGCGAAATAAACCACACTTTGTTTCGCCTCCTGCAGGACAACATACGCAAAGTGGGTGCAATCTTCAAGGGGTTTGTGAGAATAATTTTCAAACCTCGAATGAGGTTGAAGTTAAGCTTCCACGTTTAAGAGCTCAGGCTAACTTTACAAATCGAATGCAAATCATCCATTTGAAAAAAGTATGAGCTACACTTCACCATTGAATCAATACGATCAATCTCTCATTCAATTTAACAACTTTTCAAAGCAAATTCTATCTAATCTAAATTTAACTCTAATCTATGGTGGAAGATAATATGTAACCTCGCTTACTATTCAACAATAAGAAGTGATTCAAGGCAAATCATGCTCAAGAGCTTTTATCATTCAAAATAGTCTCAATGCGACAATATACACAACAAGTCTCCACACCAGAAAAATGAGAGACCACTAGTTTATATAGAGCTCCAAAAATGAAATAGACGGCCGAGATTTAAACAAGATTAACGGCCCAGATTGTTACAACTAAACCCTAATTAGGGTTTCCCAAAACAACAAGAGTTAACCATCAGAAAACTATCAAAAAAGTGGCAGTTCCAGCTATAATCAAGGAGAGGCGTCCTTATCCATTCGAGTGGCATTGTGTTTGGCGAATCTGGACACTACGGCAATGACTTCGTCCATCGTGACAGGAGGTAACATGCTGATCCGGAATTCGAGTCCGTCCAACTTTTCGGCGCATCTGGCAAAAGTACCTTCCCAATCTGCCTCCTGCTTCTCAAATTCCTTTCGAATGGATGAGTCTTGCCACTCTCGTGAAGTCCTGCTTCGAAAATGGTCCAGTGGTCGAGAAGAAAGTTTCTTGAACTTTTTGCTTCAGTCTCTCTAACTGCATGTCGTTCTCCCGGATGACTTCACGGTCGAACACATCTGTAGTTATCATGCACATCTTCTCCTGGATTTTCCTGACCTGTTCTTCAATTCCAAGCCCATCGATTCTCGCCTTCTCCAATACTTCTTCTCTTATTGTCACTGCCCAAAACTGGTGATGAAAATCATATGCTGCCCTTGCAGCAATCACCTTTTTATCAACTAACTCCTCCCTCGGAGTGCTTTTCAAAATTCTAAGGCTCGGAATAAGCCTTTCTTGCATATCCGGGATACCATCCCATGTCTCTGCCATATCCATCAACCTAGAAAGAAACGAAGAGGTTCGTCCATAAGCAAGCGCCAACCTCTCCATGAACAAGGCAGCCTCCATGCCTTCACCTGCCATCCAGTCTTGCGCTTCCCTGGCTGTCACCATTCCATGCTCAACTTCCTGAGTCATCTCCTGTGATGAATTGAGGAGAGGAGGAATAGTTGCATTGCCTTGATCTAGCGGCTGGGTCAAATGTTGTATATATTCTTTGAGACGTTTGACCTCCTTTTTATACTCTTTCTTCTTGGTCACTTCCTTTTCCAGTCTCGCTTTAATGGTCGAGACGGAATTATCTAACTCTTCTACTTCCTGACCTTTTGAGGTCGGACCAAGGTCAACAGTGGTGATAGCATACTCCTGCAGAGTGATTTCGTCCTGTGGCTTATCCACTGTAGGTACTGCAATGTGCACGGAACGGTTGCCTGTCTCGTTCCTCTGGATGGTGGAAAACTTCTTGGCGGGCTTCTTGGTAGCAACTTGTTCTAATCTTGCCAAGAAATCGGCAGTATCGTCCTCTTCTTCCTGTTGAGCCTCAGCAGGCACCTGGACTTTCATCCTTTCTAATAGCCAGTCTGGAATGGTTGACTGTTCAATGCCATCCTCGACCTGAACCTCGTCCTCGTTTGGAACATCCATGACTCCCCTGAGGGCGGAAATCATCCCTTCCTCTAAGTCATTATCCTGGACTTCCACTTCATTGTCTGAACCTAAAATCTCTGTGCCTGTTGGTGATGCAGGCTCTTCATCATCTAATTGGATAGGTTCATTGTTCACTTCCTGACCTGCAAGAGGTTCGAGCATCTCAACCAAGGAGTCGTCTATATTAGCCACCAAATGGTCAACATTCCTGGACGCCGCTGACCGAGAAGGTCCTCCTTTATGCTTCTTGGAAACAGGTTCTGCACTTGGCACCATTTCTTTTCTTTTCTCTCCAATCCCAACCAAGTCTTGATGGGATGCCCCGGCATTAGAGGAATATGATTTTGATTCGCTCAACAGATCATATGTGAGCGTGATTCCTTTTTGTCTCAATTCCTGAACATGATCATCAACCCACCACTGAGAATATTTCGTCACTGGCCTCATTAGGGTGGCTAGGTCTGCATGCTCTGGCTCTGACCACTTCACTGGAGGGAGAGGTCTGCTTTCCTCAAAGCGAGGCTGGACATGGTTTCCATCGTCTTGTAGCTGGTCAGGCACTCGACAAAACTCGATTGTTCTCATGAAATCTACGGACATCCTGGACTACATCTTTCGTCTGATCTCGTATTCATCGGCAGCATTTGCCCAATAATCCTCCAGTTCTGCCCTGTGCTTATATCTCCTTCCTTCCACTGTCCGGATATTATGATGTGGGTCATAATTGACCCTGGACTTGTATGCTGTGAAAGGGTACCATTGGATCTCCAGCCGTGCACTCTCAGCTGCTTGGGCGGATGGGCAGTACTCTAGCATGTTCCCGATGAAGAAAGGGAATGTGACGGACGCTTTCTTGGTCGGCCTCTGAATATTCTGGTACTCTTCTAATTGTCTCAAAACCTCGAGCAATACCATCCGATTAGTCGGATAGATAGGCAATTTATAGGGATTTCCAGTAAATCCCTGGATCTTGATATATGTGAATTTCGGGAATTGGATGAACCAAGACCCGTATTTGCTAATAAGGCTTTTTTCTTCATTGCTCAGCCTTTGATGTATTCCTCCTTGGAGCTTTCTGGTGATATGCATTAGGAATGCATCATGCACCCTCCTGAAGTGAGTCTTTTCTTTCAATTGGAGCTGAGGATAGCAGTCGTAAGGCCTGAGCTCGTTCTCTCCATCGCCAATTCTGCCTTTGCAGACCAGTCCTGGATATCTGTATGATCTGGCCAATAGGTATATCACATATGAACTCATGTGAAAAGACTTAGTCTCTTCAAGGTTGATCAGTTGCTCGTGAAGGTTGTCACTTATCATCCGTGACCAGTTGAACATCTTAACTCCGGAGGTGACCTCGTCGATGAAGTAGTACATCCAGCTCTCAAAGAAGGCGCCTTGCGGATTGCCTGCGATCCTGTTCAGCATCAGCACGATATCTCCAAAATCTTCCTTGAAATCCGTGCGACGAGGTCTCTTGGGCATCTTCTTGATTGATGGCTTTGGCTTGTCCATCCATACCTTGTTGACTGTGGTGGCGCACAAATCTGCCTTGCTGTCATATAGCATTTTGGTTTCTTCTTTGGTCTTATAGACCGTTCTTGAATGCTCAGGGATGCCAAAGGTTTCTTGGATTACAACTTCATTCAAATGTGCCAAGACTCGTCCGTCAGGGGCGATGATCTGTCTCTTTTGAGCATCATAATGGCGAGCACATTTCACCATTAACTCAGCACAATCCATGGCCGGTGGGAATCCAGCTGCTTGGAAGATCCCGTTTCTGACCATTCTTATGGCTATTGCTGTGGGAAGTCCCTTCTGACCGTATACTCTTTGCTTGAATTCGTCAAAATCCACATGTCCGAGGTCAGTATCTACAACATTCTTCCACTTTGAGATGACCTTGGTCTCCTTTTGGGCACCCTTATTGGCGAACTTCATTTTCAGCTTCCTTGATAATCCTCCTGCCGTGTCCGTCAACCTGCAGTCATAAAATTAACATTAATAAAAAGACTTTTAAAATAGTTTAAACCTCGTGCCTTGGATTCGAGAATAATAACTTTCAGCTGTTCAAATAATTAAAATATTGCGAAAAAGCAAGCTGAAAGTGACTTTGATGGAGTTGAAAATTCTTGCCAGAACTTCGTCAAGAGGAAAGGGCATAAAAAGATAGCAAATTTAATTAACCAATCCTCAAACCTCAGTGAAGGATCGTCAAATGTAAATCAGATTTAAAAAATCTGATTTTTTTGAAAAGTGCGCCCCTCTTCAAGAAGAATTCAGCTTTGAAAATTTTCTTTTTCTTTTCCCGCGAAAAATTCCTCAGCATAACACTGTTTCTCCTTCTGGACAATTCGACTTTGCCTATTGATGAATTGATTGCTTGACGATTTCGAGAAAGATCAAATTTCTCTTCAGCTGTGTGTGAAAAAAATGAGTTGCTGAAACTCATTATAATGCTGAAAGATTGAATTCGATTTAGCAACTGCCATCTTTCTTCTTGATCCTCGATTTGTTTTCATTTTCCAAACAGGCAAGTTTCCTTTTATTTTCCGACAAGGCTCGGTCTCGAACTTATCCGGACAAATCTCCTTGATCTTCAAAAATTCGATTTTTTTCATTTAATGCTTATCTTTTTGATTTTTTCGAATTTTTAAATAAAACATTAAATCTTTAATTAAATTCGTGGTGAATTTAATTTTCTTCTTGCCGGATTTCATCTCTGCCCGGCATACTTCATTTTCTTCTGATTCGTGTCTGGAAAATTTGATTCCGTCCAAGGTATTTTTAAATTCCAAATAGTTGAGAATTAATTATTAAAATATTAAAATATTTTAATTAATTCCAACCCGTTCGTCTTGGACCCATGGCTATCTCGATTGTTCTTCCGTTTTTCTTGGCTGAGAGTGTATTTTCCGATTTTGTCCTTGATTTCGTCTAGCCAAACCAAAATTCAAGCCATTCCGTCGAAAATTTCGTTGCCAGATCCTCATTTTTCTTTGCCAAGGCGAGATTTTAAGCTTATTCTCCTCTGCCAAAGTCAAATATTTCCTTGCTCGGTCGAATTTTTCTAGGCAATATCGTTGTCCGAATGTCTTTGCCGGTTGAATTTTCCTGACGTCTGACATATTCTTCATCCTTTTGGTCAAGGACGATCCTTCCTTTCCTTTTACCTCGTGCATTTTCTTTAGCCAAAGTTGACAATTTCTTCGCATTTTCCATACTTAGGCAAATTTTGCCTTTCTTTTCCCTCATCGTGTTAGGCATATTCCGTTTCATTCCTTGCCACATCCTGATATTCTTTAGCATTTGTCCCTTCAAGCTTGGCATTTGTCCTCTCAAAAATGTCTGGATGTCTAGCCAACGTCTTCATTTCTCATCCATTAGCCTCCATACTTAGGCGAATTTTAGAACTTTCTTTGGATTTGGCCTTGACACTTAGCCAAAAAAAATCTTGCCATCTTATCATCTTGGGCGGACTTCCTTGTCATCTTGGACGGACGTCATGGATGTCTTTGCTATTTTACCAACTTCTTCCAAGTGCATGGTGGACATCCTTCCTCTTTGGATATGCATCTTGGACGTCCCTCTTTTCTAGGGCGAATTCCCTTGATGTCTTAGCACTTATTCTCATCGTTTTATCCTTTGGAAATGATATAATGTTTGGCCAAAAATTATCCTTCCACCTTTTTAGGCTTTCACACTTAGCATATTTTGAAATTTCCCTCTTGGTAGGCATCAACACTTAATGAAATTTTAATTTTCCTCTACTTTATAAGTCTAGGCGGACTTTATTTGACTTTCAGCCAAGTCCCACCTTTTAAGGGCGGACTTTGTGACTCTTTTGGACGAGCTTCCAAGCATAGGGCGGACTGTGTGACCTTTTTGGATGTGCATTCTAGTGCTGGGCGGACTTTGAAGGTCTTTGGGATGTCTCCCTTTGAAGATGGCGGACTTTGAGACATCTTAGCACATGCAAGGGCGGACTTTGGAGGGGATAAGGATATCCCTTTTGGCATATGGCGGACCTTGAAGCATCTATGGACATGCAAGGGCGGACTTCAAGGGTCATTAGGATGTGCATTTGGCATATGGCGGACTTTGTCAAGACTTTGGACATACCTTCAAGCTTAAGGCGGACTTCCAAGGGGTCTAGGATGGAGATGGCGGACTTTGAAGGGGTCAAGGACGAACCTCAAGATGCAAGGCGGACTTTGAAGCATGCATGGACATGCATCTTAAGCTTAAGGCGGACTTTGAAGCTCCTTTGGACATCCTTCTTTGCTGCTGGCGAACTTTCATGATCTTCTCTTAAGCATCTTCCTTCATCCTTCTTCTTGAACAGATTTTCTTCATGAACTCCACCATTTTTTGAACTGATTTTCATGATTTCACCTTCAGATCTGATCGATCTTGACTGGTTTTTTGACTGGTTTTTCCAGATTTTCATGTTTTTTGCAAATTTTTCAAAAATTTTCAATTTTTTCATTTTGATTTTCTGAGAGTTCTGGTGAGTTTTTCGGACTTCTGAGTGCGTTTTCAGAACTCGGGACCCTTCTAAAAATAGAAACTTTCCAAAAATAGAAACTTTCTAAAAATAGAAACTTTCTAAAAATAGAAAAAACAACTTTCCCTAAAAAAAAGGAAGTGTCAGAATTGGCCGAATTCACAGTCGATCTTCGTCTCTTGGGCCTTCTGAGCGCTCCCATGACGTTTACGCACTGATTCAAACATGAATTAATGACTTGGTTCGGGTAACCCTCGACGAACTAACTGGAAACTCTAAGCAAAGTGATCTCTCGTAACCGCTGCAAGGAGACAAAACCCTAAAAACTAGCAGGCAACTGGGGGTCCCCATCAGCGATGGGGCGATGTGTGAAAAGGTCACAACATGACCCTTGAAATTATGTAATGAAGAAATTGACAACATTAAAAAAAATTGTTCTTGTAAATTACATTTTCCAGCATAAACCTTATACAAGCTATTTCTTGACTTTAATCTCATTCCTAAAGAATATAATAAAATAATAAGATAAGGATAAACTGAAATATTCCTTATTATTATCATCAATAAACAATTTTGTATTGACAAGTGACAACGACTTAATCTCAAGACTTCACAAGTTGATTATGGTTTGACCATTTGCTAAAGTCGCGTTTGAAAGAGCCATTTGCTAAAAGTCGCGTTTGTGAGAGAGGATACGTCTTTCGGAATGGACACCAGCAGCATAGAGTCACGCCTCTACAGGCGTTTAAGATCGGCACTCAGCCCTGAGCTTGAAGGAAAAATAATCATCGAATGGAAAGAGAAGATAGATCGGTGAAAACACAGGAAGCGCGCCAGAGTCTGCAAAACACACCTTGAATCATTGCGTAGAAGAGAAGTGCCAAATCGGGTTACATAGAATCACGTCTGAGAAAGCCCAACCCAATCCGCCGCTCAAAGGTAAGTATCCTCAACCGACTGGGTAGCACTGAGGATCATGAAACTAATATGAGTTTTTATGAGAGAATTTCAATTCAATAACTAAGCCATATCAAATTAGATTCAATATCAATACAAAATTATAAACACTTTGATCTGCATTGAATTGTGAATCCAATTAAATGTAATATGATAAGTAAATGCACAGAGACGTTTGCAATTAATAGATATGTATATATGTATCAACAGATTGAGTGCATAATTACAGGATAAAATGAATAACAAATCCCACTTATAATAAATGGATATTATTTATCAATGATACAATAATGTTGCCTATAATTGTACCTTATTGAGCTATTATGACTTTTACCATAAGAATAGACTTTAGGCCAAAATCCCTTTCGCTGGTACCCACTGAGGATAGGAAGTTTGTGGAGGGAAAGACTGGTAATTCGGTCAATTGATGGATGGTCCCAAGACAAGTAGGAAACCTTGAGGGAGTCCACTTGGAGACTGTTCACACACCCTTGGCACAGTAATTCTTCCATCCGCCAATGAGGTTTAGGAAAGAGGAAAAGGCGAAGATCTATTTCGATCATGAGTAATAAGTCATACCAAATTATGATAGTTTATGCACTAGATGATAATGCATTTGTCTTATTCTTGAAATGTTCAATCTGAAATTGTCTAATTTAATTTGGATTAAGATACTGTGTATTTTGCTTGTAATGCATGATGTGTGCAAATCTTCAAGACAAATTACATGAGCAAAATTATGTGTTGGTAAAAAAAAATTCTATATCCTAACTTGTGCATTTTATGTTCTAGGGCAAGTTTAATAAAGGCGACATTACAGAAAACTCCCCCACCGACGCACAAAACATGCGCCAAGTGGATGCATTTCAGATGAGTGATGTGGAATTTTTCCTTCAGGTTTGATTTTCTAAGATGAAGGTATGCGAAAGGGGAATTTACACAAGGGGTGCAAAATCGCTCCTATACAATCCTAAAAGTAGGGCAACCTCATGCTTCACCAAAGAGTGATCCAAATGATGGGATTGTATCTCATCACAAGCAATTTCCTCAAGTTCTCCATGAAGGACCAAAGGCTCAACCAAATCTAAACCACCAATGTCTTCAACTATATATGTATACTTCACATTGTTGGCTGATCCAAAAGCTATATGCTTCGCTATCCCATCCACCACTATGATTTGAGCCTTTAATGGGCTCTCTAAAAGAGGTAACTCATGATCCTCATGATGTAAACTGTGCACAAACATAATTTTCTGAATCATACCTCTTCTCATGTCAACTTAAATCTTAATGTTATTCCTTGCTAACCTCAAGAGGCTCATCCCCTACATGCTCAACCTTAACACATTCCTCCCTTAGAAGAAATAGTGATATAAGATATGATTCTCTTTGTTGCCTTGCATGATCTAGATGATTGCAACGTTCCTTGATCTCTTGCAAGTGCTATTTAGTTTGAGGAGCCAACAACTTTGCTCTCCTGGCTCTTTGCAACCACCCTTCACACATATCTTGTGTCTTCTTCACATCTTCCCTAGTATGATATGCAAAAGCAAAACTTTTGTGGCTTGGATCCACCATACATTCCTCATTTTTGACACTCACATCTTAAGTGCCAACATTGGGGGATCCCTCAACACCATTCCCCTCACGTGACACAATTGCAATCTCATGGTTATGCACAGAAATATGACTACTGTCATAAAACAAAAAATCCAAGCTTATGTTATACCTCTTTGTAGTGCCTTCAAGGGACTCAAACAAGTCTTCATCCTTTGCTAATTGCCCATCATCAAGTGCTGGTCCAAGAGATGTCTTCAATGGAAAATCAAGTGTGTCATGTGCCATAATTTTTGTCCCCTGGCTGCAAGCTACATCTTCATGTGTATAGGTCTTCTTTATCTTCATCATTTCATCACGGGATCCTCTATGTCCTTCCTCCACTTCTTTTCTTCTCAAAGCATCCAAGTATATCTCACTAAGTGTGAGGAGATGATCTCTGTCGGCAAGTAAGTGTAGGTAGTTTGACTTCACTACCACCAAAGCCTCCTTGAGTTCATGCAAGTCAATGAGAGATATACATCCTTTCATGTATACCTTCATTGGTTGTTCCAAAATCTGCATTTTCATGTGAAGACCATCTCATAGGTGACTGTTTTTCTAATTTGACATCTTCTTCATCTAATTTTTGTTTTGAAGCTAGAGCTGCATGCCTGCATCATAACAAGCCAGCTCCTTGAAAATAATTTTCTTTTCCACATCATCTTCCTCAACCCTAGATTGAACTTCTCTATCATGCCGTGCAAAAGGGCTATGATCCAATATACCCAAGTCATTTTGCTCATCACATTCCTTGCCACCACGATGTAGAGATAATGTGGTAATGCTATGCTCAAGAGATGGATCATTAGTAGTACCCATATCTTCATGTGGCTGATTACAAAGAAGCGATTCTTCTTTTATCACTTGGACATTTTCAACATGCTCTTCTTCAATGGCTGTTCTAGAACCTTGTTCAATTATAGGTTGATCAATGACTGCTGATTTAGAACCCTTGTTAAACTCCTCATAGAGATTTCTAAATATTTCATTTGTAAATGTGGATAAGTTGCTATAGAGCCTAGATTGTCTTGATAGGGAATCTCCATACCACTGCAAGCTATGAGCTAATCTATGTTGTGACACCATAAGTTCTTGTTGAAGATTATTCAAGATGTCCTTAACACTTGCTGCTCACGTTTGTTTGATTTCCTCTTTTGCTTCTTGTTGTCCCTCCAATAGTCCATATAGCAACCAAAGGAGAGATCATTTCTAACCTCTTATGGAAGTGCAAGGTACCTTTCATGAGTGTTGGCGTTACAATTCGCACCTCTGGAGTGCATATTGGCAACGGACAGCTATGCATAGTGCGTAATGACTGCTCTTCAAATTAGGAGGGGAAGCTCCCTCTTTTGTTGATATGCATGAAAAAGTAAATTAATCTAAATCCTATCTTTTTCACTCAGCTGGAAGAGGCACAAGGTTAAGAAAACCAATACATTGCAGCTAAGGATTTTCTCTGGTTTTGCAGATCTTAACTACAACTAACTTAATGCTTTAAACTATACTATTTCCTCAAGAGAAACGGAACATGAGGACTTAGGAGCAGGGAATGATATACGATAATCTTTAAGTCAGGATTTCCAAGGAGGTGGGACACCTATCCGAGGCGTAGGCTGAAAGAAAGGTTATTGGCAACAACACTTAAACAACAATCTCTATCTCTAAATTCCCAAGGAGGGACTCCTATCCAAGGTGTAGATATGAAACAAAGATTATTAATCACAACATCACACGATAAACTTTATTCCCAAATTCCCAAGGAGGAGGCACTCCTATCCGAGGAGTAGATATGAAACAAGCTTATTAATCACAACAAGAATAGTAACTGGGACAGCAAATTGTATAAACGAGACACACACACAATGAACGATCAAACCAGCAATTATATTTAACTAAGTGAACAGATACAGAATAATAGTATTGCACGGCAAGGTGGCTCAACAATTTATTATCACAATAAAAGTTCTTGAACAGATACTGAATAGCAATACTACAAGCAAATTGGGCTCAGCATGTATGCTATCACGCGCAAAATTTGATTACAAATGAGCAAGAATGCTCTTATTTAAAGACCTCAAAGGTGTAGGGAACCCTAAAATCACCTTGAGTTAACATGAGTCTTGCAAGCATGCAAGATTTATTGTTAAACCTAAATGTATGCAACTATACAATTAACTAGAAAACTACCATCAGTTAACTGAAATAAAACTAAACTAAATGGATGTTTGCAACATGCAAGTCCTTATTAATATGCAAGTTAACTGACAACTAATATCAATTAACGGAAACTGAAAACTACATGAGAACTCCAACTGTACAAAGATAATTCCAAGATAGACATGCCATGATATGTGGATCAACGAGTTAACTCAGAAAGAGGCATTGAGTTAACCGTTGTGTCTAATGCCTATCCTAAAAAGGTGGGACGTCCTGATATGTAGCTCACTGGTCATGATCTCGGGCAATTAACCCCTCCACGAGGTCATTGACTGCATCACCATCTAGGGCACTGATACTCTTCTGAATCACTTTGTGTCTTCGCAGCATCTCCTCACTGCTCGTGATCTGACTGTGCAACTCTCCTCCAGTCTTGACTGCCTCATCAAATAATGCTGACATGACTGTAAGTTGATCCAACTTACAACCAACAGAATCACCATTGAAAATACCATGAATGAGCACCTGCAACTTTGATTGTACGTCAGCGAGCTCAATGAACTCACCACCCTCACGCTGATACTAGCATAGGACTCGTGACAAAAGTTCTCACGAACTTGATAGCACTAGTCACCTATTCTCTACTCTCGGCCAACTCTGAAGAAATTGTTTCATGTATTTTTGCCTTGAAGATTAATTGTGTTCTCCAAGTAAAAATAGCTTCCTTATCCTCTTCTTCAGTGACCGAGTCATATGCCGTCCTCAAATGAGAGATCATGATCTCATTTCGTGGTTTGTCAACCACCAAGTCTTGCTCTAAATCCTAGATTTGTGTGTGAAGTTCATGGGCATTGTACCTCAATTGGTACAATTTTGAAAGTATGAAGCGGCCCCTTGTGACGAACTCCTCCTCCCAGTCTTTTAGGCGCTTCCCATATACAACTAGCTGATTTAGCTGATTTTTCTCTACTAGTAACTCTAACGTCTACAGGACCAAGGCGGTGATATTCTCAGTATTGTGCATAAGGTTAAGAATATATTGGTGAAGCCACTAGATCTCAGCCTTGAGGGTTGCTTTATCTTCTCCATCCTTTATGACTCTCCTTTATACTTTCCGTTGCAACCTAGAGAAAATCGACATCTGCTTGGCTTGTGCTTTTACCAAGGTTGACCTTTATCAAGGCGAAGTCTTCAACCTCTACCTGGTCCAAGTTCTTGTCCCCTGGCGGTTCAGCAGTCTCAATTGTGATTTCCTTGTCAGCGTTCCTTTCCACATGGACTTGCTTCTTTATCCTTTTATCTGGCGTGTCTTGGTGGACATGATCAAAATCTGAGAAGTCAAGTTTATAGGATGGTTGCTTCCTCTTCCTACCCAATTGATTCTCAAACCAAGACGAGTCTCGACTAATCTCACTGGAAGGATCGGTGCTAGTCATAGGAGCTTCGGATGAATGTGAATGTGTGGAGGCACTGCTACGCAACGGCAAGTCTAGCACCAAGTCATTGTGTACCGGAACTAGAGACTGTTGTGGTGTTGGTGATGGCATGGGAAGCTCTACTTTTGTTTCTAGCATGCTTTCAATTGAATTTGTGGCAACTTCCACATATCGTTCTTGCTGGTCCAACGCAGCGACTGGTGTTTTTCCCTTTGAATTCCCAGACACTTTACTCCCTTTAGGAGGATTACTCCTTTTCTTTTGTTTGGGCTTTGTCCTTGAAGTGGAAGGCAGTGAAGTATCCACCGGTGGTAACTCTGTAATTGGCATGGCTTCCCTCCTCGTCTTCTTGCTATCCAAGTACAGTATGCTGTTATTGACAACCCTGCTTGACCTTTCCTTAATAGATGTGAATTCTTTGGCAAACCAATCGACAGTTGAAAGTGGCTGCATATCAACCTGTTCTCTGAAAAATGTAGTAAGTCCCCATCATCATCTGACAACCCTCCCACATCTTCTGACATGAAAACAGAAATCTGTGAAAGGGTCAACTTGTTGTAGCTGCGCCTGCGCACCTCAAACTCATCCTCGTAGTTGACCCGGTAATCCTGCATAGAAGGCTTGTGATAAGAGCGACCTCCAAGGCGTGTTGAGTAATAACCCCAAGGGTCATATGAGCGTCTCTCAACGAGATACTTAAGATTGAATCTTGCTAACTCATGCCCCATAGCCTTGGCATCAACTGTTGTTTTGCACCTGTAAATGCTCATCTGTAATGGAAAATTGGCAGCCGGTTTGTGTTTGTTGCGCAGATGTGAGTGAACATTGTACAACTGTCGTAGAAACTCCATGAAAACCACCCTATCTGAAGGATAACGGGATAGCATGGCTAGATGACTTGCATATCCGTAGACGCAAATGTAGGTATAGGTAGGGAACTGAATGAACTAATCTGCCCATTCTACCATTGCTACTCCGACTTCCGCTGGGATACGTACATGTAGCTCCTGATCCAAGTTTCTTACTATGTACATCAAAAATGCTTCCTGCACACGCTTGTAGTGTCGCTCGGACCGTGTGAACTCAAGTTGTTCATAATATTGATGTACTTTTTGTACACTAAGAATTCCCACAGTGTGCAACCCTCTAAACTGGCCCTAGAAGGCAATCAAATACACGAGGTACAAACACATGTGAAACTCCTGAGCAACCAAGGAGTCGGTCATCTGTCTGTGGAGAATGTCGCTGATCAAAGAGGCCCAGCCGTAATGCTCCCTTCTGTAAATGATCTGAGCCATGATGTAATACATCCAAGGCTGGAATTTATTGGCATTTGCATGACCGGAAACACGATTAAGAAGGGTAATCAAAATTGTGTACTCATCTTTGAACTCTCTGCAACCCACATTCTTTGGCAAGTTGATTTTTTTCTATTTTAGCCACCTTTCTGCCATTTTACTCTAACATTTGTCCTTATTAGCATTGAATGCCTTCTCACATTGATCCATGGTAATGACCAAACTATTCGGATTCTGAGGAATACCGAAACACTTCTCAATGTCCTTAGGCTTGATACTACAAATCACTCGTCCATTTATTGATTGAATTTCTCAAGTAGTAGAATTATAATGCTTTACACAAGACATTAGGAATTTTATACACTGTACTGCAATGGGAAGTGAATCCGCCTCTAGCAACCCGGATTCCTCAATGTTTTGAAGTGTAATCTAGTTCATTTCTGAAGCATTTAAGTCAACCTCTAGATCCACCTGATGCAAGTTTGTGTCAATCGTTCTGATGAAATCATGAATTAAGACCGATTTGGTCTTGAATTCAGTCTGTGTGAATTGCATTTTGGAAAACTCGCCTGTTGACTGTAAACATGGCTATGTTCTGACAACTTTCTCCGGAAAGCTAAAATGACTCCTAGTGAAGCTTAAAAATAGTCTATCAGGGGGCAATTTTCACGAAAAATTCCGAGACGTGAGTTTTGTAGAGAAAATGATTCTAAGCAAACCCACAACGTCAGAAATTCGAAAAAAACGCAATTTAGTTTGACATGCAAAGACTTTTCGAAAAAAAACAAGGGGTAGCAATGGCTACGGGGGCAAATTTTTCCGAAAATTGTTGGGATATGGGTCTTGTGCAGAAGATGATTCTAAGTCAACCCAAATCCTTCGTCTTTCAAAATATTGACTTTTCCTCAACCATGCAAAGGAATTTCCGGAAAAAAACAAAGCTACGAGGCAATTTTTCTTGAAAAATTTTAACACATGGGTTTTGTAGAGAAAGTCGTGCACAACACACCCAGATGCTCAAAACTGTGAAAACTGTTGTATTCTTGGACATGTCAGAGAAAACCTAAGACAAGGATAGAAGAAATAAGAGAGAAAATAAAAGTTATATTCTGCCTATCCTTGAATGAAGTCTGTTGAATAATCTGGACCTGTATCTACGAAGAACTCTAAAAAATAACACCTGTGGCACCTTCAAATCTTGCTTGCACGAGGAAAATTGTGTTTGCTCTCAACTTGTGAGAATAATGGACATCTAAATGCATATTTAAAGAGATTTTGAAGGTTTAGGAATCTCATGCAGGAAAAAAACTCTAAATTTAGGATGCAATTATCTCATTGGACCACACCTTGTTAACAGAAACTGACACTAAGTCTTGAAATAGGCACCACTTTAAAATAATGAAGAAAATACGCCTTTGCAAGCAAAACTGATGATTGAAACTAAAAATTTTAACATTATTTAATTCAGTTAACTGACTTCCACCTTTATGGGGCGGCTAGAATATGCACTCCAGTTCGAAAAAGTCAAACTTTGACTTTCCAGGCGCATTCCTTCAAAACTTGAGATGTTTAGCTAAGCTCCTACTTTGTAGCTGCTTGAAAACATCACCGCAGCCTCTGTTGAACTCTGATTTCCAGATGCCGGGTTGATCCTAGAGCTGAACTGACACATCCAATGCGTAGTTGGAACAAGTCTGATGACGTGTTGTTGGGAGCTGCGAGAGCTAAAAACTAAGTCTGATGCCTCAAAAACTAGGGCGCCTTTTCCCAAAAGGGTGCATATGACACTAGACTTGGCCATTTTCCTGATTTGCCTCTTCATGCTTCAATCTGCCGCTGTCAATGAATGATGACTCTCGTCGACTGGATGTTGGATCCATCGCGTAGCTAAAAGAATTCCGCAAAGGATGACTGTATGTGCAGCATCTGAAAGTTGGATTAAGTATCTCAAATGCAAGGGCGTGCCTGGGTTGCAGGGGCTATTTTAGCTTCTGAGAATGATTTTGCAATTTGTAACTTTCAACAAAACACTCCACTTTGACCCTCGTTGTCGAGAGTTAGACTGCTCTGATGCGCATGTCAATGATCTCGTCGCGAAGATTGAACAACTTGGAAGAGATGTTCATGGGAGTGACAAAGCCAGAAAACTACTTCTAAGACTTCCAATAGAAGGGCGCCTTTCTTAAGAAAGGTGCATTTTTCCGTACTTAGCCATTTTTCTGCTTGTTTCTATCCTTCAACATTTTTCGTTGATTCCTCATCTACAAGCGTTTGATGAATCCCAAGGGCTGACGGCTGGATTCACTGAATAGCTAGGAGGATTTTGCACAGATCTCATGAAGACGACAGCTACCGAAAACCTCATCTAACTAGCCAAAAGACTAAGCGCCCCAAGCCTATAGAGGTACATTTTGATATTTTCACTTTTATTTTCCCTCCGTTTTACATGCTCGCTAGAACATTTGTCACAGTTACTCAGTATATCTCATGGACTCGCAAACGGATGCATCAGAATAAAATGCCCAAAGACACCCTATCCTCTCTTGAAAAGCCACCACGTATGCTAAGATTGCGAGATCATCTGGCGATTCCAAGGTTCCTTATGTCAGGTCTTGACGTGTGGATAAGCTCAATGGTTGTTGTGATATGCTGGTAACACAAAGGGACTTATGCTAGGCTTGTTCGATTCACAATGAAGATTTAGGCAATGAAGCTCTGTTGTTTGGGTCTTGGATCAAACAAACTAAAAGAGGAGATAAGGGTTTAGAAGTTCTAATCTACTCCCTAAGAATTCAAGAGACAGTATTAACTTGGTGAAACCAGTAACCACACTTTGCTTCGCCACGCTCAACGACAACTACACAAAGTGGTTGCAATCTTCAAGGGAGTGTGCTTATGATTTTCACGTCATGAATAACTACCATCAAATCAACCAATATTTATCCAGACAGAAGTTAAGCATCCACAAAGTAAGCTCAGGCTAACTTTACGCATTGAACGAAAATCATCCATTCAAAGAAAGTATGAGCAAAAAGTTTCACCATAATTAATACTTATCAAATCTTGCATTCATCTAACATACATGAAATAAAATCTAAACTATGATGAGGGATAAGAACCATGCAAACTCCAAAATAAAGTAGTCACCATCAATTAGAACAATGTATTACTTATTACTTTGGCAGACATATGCAACAATTTACTTATCTCAACATGTTTTGCAACATGCTCCCATGCTTTACAAATGAGGGGTGGGCTCAATTTATAGGCTCCCCAATTACAATTCAATGGCCAAGATTGATTTAGGATCAACGACCGAGATTAAAATAAAACCCTAATTAGGGTTGGTCACAACTAATTCCTTTCTCGACCAATAAGAAAATTACATTCAGGGACACTTGTCCCTCTGCTAAATATGAACCAACAATAAAATAGAAAGTTGTTGAATGGCGGAGTGTCAGGTTCATTGAATTTGGACGTGCTGACTTGGAACAATTTGATTGGTCAATGTCATGTCCCCTTCTCAGTGACATCTCTCGGAGCACAGGATTAGCCTATCATACGACCCTCGTAGGCTGATAGACTGGATAGAGGGTCACGTTGGAGCTTGGCTCACTTCAGTTGGCAGAGTTTGATCAGTTGGCTTTCGTTTGGGCTCGATCGGACATTTCTTGCAGAAGTTGCTATTTTTAGCAGTTCTTGGCAGTCGATGGGACCCTACTATTTTTAGCAGTATGGATTTGGCGTGTTCAGAATCACTTCGTGTTCGACTTCAGACGGATCAGGCATCGGATGATTAATGAGAGAGATATTAATATTTAATTAGAATTAATTAAATATTAATTAATTGGAATTATAATCTAAAGTTATAATATTTAATTATAACTTAAGTGATTTCTGTTAAGGGGGTCGCCCATCATCAGAAGGGGCCAATTGGCAATTATATTTTATAATCAAAAATTACTATTGAGACTATTGAAATAATAAAATAATAAAAGTCGAATTCTTTTATTATTCCCTATCTTTTAGGAATTCGCACTTTTGAGGGTATTAAGCAGTTTGCATTGGGATTCGAGCCATTATGTGATTATTGATTTTGGAAATTGATCAAGTTTGGTATGAGCAAGAAGCTTTAGGGTTTCAGTCTCGAATTCCTTGGGGAACGAGCCATCTCCATTGGAAGTAGTTTAGAGGGTGTGAAATAACATCTGATTTATTGCCAGCACAGAGGTTTCTTCATCCAGAGGAAATCATTGAACTTCACAGATCATTCTTTATTCAGAGGTTTTGCTCAGGGTTTCATCTAGAAGACATCTATTTATCAAGGCGCCTATTTCATTGATACCAAGGGATTCATCAGAGAGCCGTACACTTTAATTATTGTTGTTACCAGGCCGTACCACTGTTGTACTTGGCCGTACCACCACTAAAAGGCGTGTTCTTGAGTTTTGCTGAAACGCCTACCTTTCTGGGCAGCAGTCTTCATCAGAGTGGGCGCTAGGGGACCTGGAAACACTGGAGATTGCAAGACAGGAGGAAGAGAACAAGATTGTTGCTGCCGTACCAGATCTGATCCTTTTACCAGCTAGCCGCAATTGTCAGGTTCTTTCATTAAAATTTTGTTATTTCCTTGTGCATGCTACCAGATATTTATTGTAATACTTTCAGAGGGTCAATAAATGAAACGCCATTCTTAGATACTGTATTTTCCATCCATAAAGGCAGTATAGCAATTTTTATTGAATTTATTTCATATTTCTTGCAAAATCGCAATTTACCTTTTTTGCACAAAAACCCAAAAAAAATCAAAAATTGCAAAAACAAACCAAAACTCAGTCAGATTCAGAAACAAGGGAAACAAGGGGTTTCTACAGTGGTATCAGAGCTAAATCCTACCATCCTAAGGGTTTAGCAGTCTTATGCAGCCAGATCAGTTTGGATCTCACAGGTATTACACACGCAGACGTGCTCTGATTGACAGGCAACAGAGTTTGAATAGGCAGCCGGGAAATATGGCTGACAGGAATGACAAAGCAGATAGAACAGAGGTTCCCAGGAACGAGATTCCTCAAAATCCCAGAGATCAAGATGATGCTGAGGTTTTGCATGCACTCAGATATCTTCGTGTAGGTCAACGGCGGTCCGATGATGTATTATAGCAGTTGGCAATAGCACTTCAGAAATTGGGTACTCCTAGGAGACCGTCACCACATCGTGACGATGAGAGGAGTGAAGCAGGGTCTCGCAGGGCACCTAGGACAGCCTCACGGACAGCAGACAGGCCTACCAGGCCTACATTTGTGAGACAGGAGGCCGAGGAGGTCTTGGCAGGTGAGGAGCGTGATGAGTTGTTCGCGGATACGCTTATGGCAGCGAACGAGGAGTGGGAGTTGGTACCACCGGAGGTTAGAGAACGGATCACTTTCGACCGTTTTATTACTCAGAGGAGAGAGCACTATAGAGGTCGACAGGATTGGAGACCTAGACAGCAGAACAATGACCTAAAACATGCAACAAACAGGCTTAACCTAGCGATGTTCGATGGTAGTGGCAAGGTGACAGCCCAGGCATGGATTAGCAAGTTAGATACATTCCTCACATTACGTCCGATGGCTGAGAGAGATGCCATTCGATATGCGACACTGCATCTTGAGGGAGTAGCCTACGACTGGTGGCACCACGGGATGGTGACGTTACAGCATGACAGGATCACTTCATACCAGGAGTTCGTAGACAGATTGGTTGAGCGGTTTGATAGGAAGGATCCAGAATCCTACTTCAGAGACTTAGCTCAGTTGAGGCAGAGTGGTAGTTTGGAATCCTACATTGGTGACTTTCAGAAGTTATCAATCATGGTTCCGAACATTTCTGAGAGGAGATTGGTAGTACTCTTTATGGAGGGTTTGACAGAGCCACTGAGAGGCTGGATCAAAGCCTTTGATCCTCCTTCATTACAGGAGGCAATGAAGAAAGCACGAAGCATGGAATTAGCAGCACCATCTAGTAGATTTAACTCCAGAGGTAATTCTTCATTCAGGGATAATAAGGGCTTTAACAGAAACAGGGACAAATCTGATTTTAATAAAGAAAAATCAGACTTCAAGAACGATTCAAAAGGTAAATCAGCAGCTCCACCTTTGGATCGAGAGGCCCTTAATGACCTACGCAGGAAGAAGCTTTGCTTCTACTGCAAAGGACCCTATGACGCCAATCACGATTGTCCTATAAGACCTAAGGGCAAGGCAAATCGAGTGATGTGGGCGTACTACGAGGACTCGGAATCAGAAAATTCCGAACAGCAGGAGAGTTCCGAGGATTCAGAGTCAGAGGCTCTAGAGCCTAGAGCCGAGACAGGGCCAGAGCTTCAGGTACAGGAGGCCCGCCTATCTAGCATTCAGCAGGAGGGTTCTTTCAGGATTCGTGGTGTGTTGGCAGGACAGAGGGTCATTACCCTACTTGATACAGGAGCCACACATAATTTCATAGATGCCAGATTCGTTGAGAAACGCGGACTCATTACTGAGGAGTTCGAGGGCATTAGAGTCAAGGTGGCCGATGGATACACCTTGAGGTGTGAACGCATGATAAAGGATCTCCCTTTACGCCTGAACAATTATGAGTTCAAGGCTGATTACTATGTGGTTAACATGGGAGACATTGATTTGGTCTTGGGAATGAAGTGGCTTCATTCACTGGAGGAAGTCACCCTTCGTCTCAAGGACATGGAGATCCGTTTTGATGTTGACGGGAAGACACACATACTTAAAGCAATTCGGGACAGCGACCTCAAAACAATTTCTTTTCGTCGGATGAAGAGGCTCATGCATCACGACATGGTAGAGTGGGCTGCCGAGTGCACTTTGGCACCTATACAGGAGGGACAGCAAAAGACAGAATATCATCCGGACATTCAGCAGTTGAGAGTCAAGCATGATAAGGTGTTCAGTGATATTCCGCCAGGTAGACCTCCAGACAGAGGCATAGAGCACATTATTGAGCTCGAGGAGGGCGCTAAGCCCGTTATGATAACTCCTTACAAGCATCCTAAAAGATTGAAGGATGAGATAGAGAAGACAATAAAGGAGTTACTTGCTATGGGTCACATTCGGCCTAGCAAGTCGCCATTCGCTTCTTCGGTTGTCTTGGTTAAGAAGAAGGATGGAACATTACGCATGTGCATTGATTACAAGGTCCTGAATAAGAGGACGATTAAGAATAGGTATCCGATACCGAGGATTGACGAGCTTATTGATGAGCTCCATGGTGCTGTTATTTACCAAAATTGATTTACGGTCCGGGTATCATCAGATCAGAGTCCGTGAGCAGGACATAGAGAAGACTTTCCATGTCATTGTATGGGCGCCGAGTTCGTAGTGATGCCATTTGGGCTCACTAATGCACCAGCCACTTTTCGGTCTACAATGAACGGGGTTTTCCATTCATTGCTAAGGAGGTTTGTGTTGGTCTTCTTCGATGATATCCTCATATACAGCTGGACTTGGCAGAGCACTTGGCTCACCTAGAGACCGTGTTGAGTATTTTGGAGAGGGTCCTTGTACGCCAAGGAATCCAAGTGTGACTTGGGAATGACCGAATTGCTATATCTAGGTCACATCATCAGTGCAGATGGAGTGCGTATGGATCCTGAAAAGATCCGCGCCATTGTTGACTGGCCTACACCGGCAAACCTGACACAGTTGAGAGGGTTTCTCGGTTTATGTGGGTTCTACCGCAGATTCGTAAATGGTTATTCACGACATGCAGCCCCGATGACAGATTTATTGAAGAAGGGGGCATTTGTTTGGACTTCTGAGGCACAGGAGTGTTTTATGAAGTTCAAGGAGTTGATGACCACATGCCTTGTTTTAGCACTACCCGATTTTACGAAGCCTTTTGAGCTCCAGTGCGATGCATCAGGTGAGGGCATTGGTGCGGTGCTTATGCAGGACAAGCACCCGATTGTGTACGAGAGCCGGAAACTCAGAGGGCCCGAGAGACTTTATAGCATATATGATAAGGAGATGCTCGCGATCATGCATGCCGTAGCAAAATTTCGACAATATCTTGTTGGCAGCAAATTTTGCATTAAAACTGATCATAACAGTTTGAGACACTTCTTGGGGCAGCGAGATCTCAATGATAGACAGCAGAAGTGGGCAGTAAGTTGCAGGCTTATGACTTTGATATCTCATATATCAAAGGTACACAGAACGTAGTGGCTGATGCACTTTCACGTAGACCATATTTGAGCGCTATGGTTCACATTTCAGAGGACTGGAGGCATATGATAGTGGCAGAGTATGCCAAGGACACTTGGGCCTCCAGCATTGTTGAGGGATCGACAGTTGATACCAGGTATACACTTGTGAATGACTTGATCATTTACAAGAACAGGATATATTTGATCCCAGGTTCAAAGGTGAAGAACATAATCATGCGAGCCTTTCATGATGTACCGACTGCAGGACATCCCGGGTACTTCAAGACCTACAGACAGATTCGGGAGAGATTCACCTGGAGAGGACTCAAGGCAGTGTTCTTCAATACGTGCGTGAGTGCCCTGTTTTGTGCAGAACGCAGGGAGAACACGTACCGGCGGTTATTGCAGCCACTTCCGATTCCTGACAGGAAGTGGGAATGCCTGTCGATGGACTTTATTACGGGCTTGCCTAAAGCCCAAGGCGTGATTGCATTTATGTAGTTGTGGATCGGCTTACGAAGTATGCCCCTTCTTTCAGATCACCCGACCTACTACACAGGTAGCAGTATTCTTTCGCGGTATTGAACTTCATGGTTGCCTCGGAGCATCGTGGCGACAAAGATAGTTGGTTCCTAAGTTTCTAGCGGGAGGTGTTCAGACTTTGTGGGACCGAGCTCACTCCGAGCACTAGTTACCACCCGCAGACTGATGGGCAGACGAGATTGTAAACAAGTGGGTGGAAGGTTACCTCCGAAATTATATTGCAGGGCAGCAGAAGGCATGGGTCAAGTGGATTCACTTGTGCGAGTATTGCTATAATACGACATACCACATGACTATTCAGATGTCTCCTTTTATGGCGTTGTATGGGTATGAGGCAGGTTTTCTAGATTTGCCTACTGAGCGACAGTAGAGTGCCGGAACTAGAGACTTATTGCGGAGAGTCAGGATGCTCTGAAGGCTCTCAAGGAGAATATCCAGGCACAGAATCAGCATGATGTACGGATCAGAAGAGGACCCGGAGAGGCATTTCGAGGTTGGTGACATGGTTTTACCTGCCATCTTTGTGACCCTCAGGTCCTCTTAGGAAGAGTAAAAGCTTGCCGCGTTATTACGGCCCTTCGGATCCTGAGGGAGAGTTGGCGCAGGTGGCTTACGAGCTTGAGCTTCCAAGAAGCGGGTACACATGTATTTCATGTATCACGCCTCAAGAAGGCGTTGGGTCACCGTGTGGTACCGTCTCCCGGTTCTACCTCCTTAGATGATGAGGAAAGCTGATTTTAGTACACGAGTCCATCTGAGTATAGGGGAGGCGGTTCGCGTGAGGAGGACTATCAGGGAATATCCGGTGAAATGGAGAGATTTGCACATTGAGGATGCTGCATGGGAGAGCGAGATGATACCCGCACATCCGGCATTGAGAAGCGAGGACAAGCAATTTGGGAGAAGCGGGGCCCCTGTCCCCTTCGGTAACATCTCTCGTGATGAGTTAGCCTATCATCGACCCTCGTAGGCGATGGGCTGGATGAGGTCACGTTGGAGCTTGCTCGGCTTGATTGGCGAGTTTGATCGGTTGGCTTTTCGTTTGGGCTCCGATCGAACATTTCTTGCAGAAGTTGCTATTTTTAGCAGTTCTTGGCAGTCAGCATGGGACCCCTGCTATTTTTAGCAGTATGGATTTGGCAGTGTTCAGAATCACTTCAATGTTCGTCAGCTTCAGACGGATCAGGCATCGGATGATTAATGAGAGAGATATTAATATTTAATTAAATTAATTAAATATTAATTAATTGGAGATTATAATCTAAAGTTATAATATTTAATTATAACTTAAGTGATTTCTGTTAAGGGGGTCGCCCATCATCAGAAGGGGCCAATTGGCAATTATATTTTATAATCAAAAATTACTATTGAGACTATTGAAATAATAAAATAATAAAAGTCGAATTCTTTTATTATTCCCTATCTTTTAGGAATTCGCACTTTTGAGGGTATTAAGCAGTTTGCATTGGGATTCGAGCCATTATGTGATTATTGATTTTGGAAATTGATCAAGTTTGGTCTGAGCAAGAAGCTTTAGGGTTTCAATCTCGAATTCCTTGGGGAACGAGCCATCTCCATTGGAAGCAGTTTAGAGGGTGTGAAATAACATCTGATTTATTGCCAGCACAGAGGTTTCTTCATCCAGAGGAAATCATTGAACTTCACAGATCATTCTTTATTCAGAGGTTTTGCTCAGGGTTTCATCCAGAAGACATTTATTTATCAAGGCGCCTATTTCATTGATAACAAGGGATTCATCAAAGAGCCCTACACTTTAATTATTGCTGTTACCAGGCCGTACCACTGCTGTACTTGGCCGTACCACCACTAAAAGGCGTGTTCTTGAGTTTTGCTGAAACGCCTACCTTTCTGGGCAGCAGTCTTCATCAGAGTGGGCGCTAGGGGACCTGGAAGCACTGGAGATTGCAAGATAGGAGGAAGAGAACAAGATTGTTGCTGCCGTACCAGATCTGATCCTTTTACCAGCTAGCCGCAATTGTCAGGTTCTTTCATTAAAATATTGTTATTTCCTTGTGCATGCTACCAGATATTTATTGTAATACTTTCAGAGGGTCAATAAATGAAACGCCATTCTTAGATACTGTATTTTCCATCCATAAAGGCAGTATAGCAATTTTTATTGAATTTATTTCATATTTCTTGCAAAATCGCAATTTACCTTTTTTGCACAAAAACCCAAAAAAAATCAAAAATTGCAAAAACAAACCAAAACTCAGTCAGATTCAGAAACAGGGGAAACAAGGGGTTTCTACAGTCAAGGCGCCACTTCAGCAGGTTGGATGTCCTCCTTGGTCACTTTGGTCCTGTTCCATGTTCTTGCCTTAGAATATTTTCCTTGTCGATGACTCTGTCCTTTGTGTTTGTTTCCTCCTAGCTTTGATCTTGGATTCCTTTTGAGACTTTGATTTTTTCTTCTCACCTGTGTTGGAAGTCTCGCCTTGGAGCACATGTTTAGACTTGAAGTTATTAAGGTTTTTTTTCTTGATTGCTTTGAAATTCCCACAAGCGCCTTGAATTTGGAGAACTCCCTTATGCTTTCACCACAATGGAGGAAATTGGAACTTTCTCAGTGAAGAATTTCCCATACTTAGCCAAATTTTGGCTATTCAATTTCATTTTGTAACACCTTCACGTGGACTATTCAACACTTAGCCAAGATTTTGGCCATCTCTAAGCTCAAATGAACTTTGCCTGTGGATTTGTCTCCAATTCTGAATTTGGCTTGTGCTATGTAGGACAAATTCCATCCTTGGACAAGAATTTTATTCACTTCCTCTTTACTTTTCCTCTTTATTCCTCTTATTTTCTTTCCAACAATTAGCCAATTTTCTGAATTTCCCTCCTCAAGGTACCAACACTTAATCAATTTTCTGAGTTTTTCTTCTTGGGCGGACTTTGTCAAAACTTAGACATTTGTTTTCTTCTTAGGCCATGTCGAACTTCATGTTGGTTTGGACATTCCTTACTAGAGGGAGGTCGGACTTTGCATTGGTCTGGACATTTTGCCAAGGTCGGACTTTGAAGTGCTTGTGCCATCTCATCTTCAAGTGTGGTGGACTTTGCCTTGTCTTAGACATGGCACTAACTTCAACACTTAACCAAATTTTGCCAATACTTAGCCAATTTCATGAAATTTCCTTCCCAAGGCATCTATACTTAGTCATTTTTTTTTTAAATTTTCCTTCCTCCTCTTGGCTGGGCGGACTTCATGAACCTCATGCCATGCCTTCCTTGGCTTGGGTGGACTTTCCTTCCAGCTTGCCATAAGGTTGGTAGTTCTTTTTTTTTTAGTTTTCCTTCCTCCTCTTGGCTGGGCGGACTTCATGAACCTCATGCCATGCCTTCCTTGGCTTGGGCGGACTTTCCTTCCAACTTGCCATAAGGTTGGCGGACTTCATAACTTTCATTCCCAAGTTGCTTGCAAGGTGGGTCGGACTTAGAAGCTTGTTTGACAAAGTGCTCCTTATGGCGGACTTCACACTTTCTTTTCCATACACTATCTCCTTATGGCGGACTTGGAGAATTTCTTTCCATGTTGCCTTTTGGCGGACTTTGAAACTTTTATTCCACTCTCCCTTGGTGTCTTGGGCGGACTTTGGTGATGCCTTTCCACTCTCTAGTCCAAGGGCGGACTTCACAAACTTCTTTCCATGTTGCCTTTTGGCATGGCGGACTTTCCAATGAGCTTGCCATTTCCCATTCAAGGTGAGGGAAGACTTTCAAGGTTTCATTCCATTTCCAAGATGCAAGGTAGGGCGGACTTTCTTGTTGGCTTGCCATCTTCTATCCCAGGCTTGGGCGGACTTCAAGAAGTTCTTGCCATGTTCATGGCGGACCTTGGAGATGCCTTGACTAAAGTATGGCGGACTTCCAAGATACTTTGCCATATCCATTTCTCTTCCAAGCGGACTTCCTCTACTCCATGCCATTGTTCTTTCCTTCTTCTGGATCATCAAGCCCTCGCCATATGCCTTGATTTTTTGTGATTTTGCTTTATTTTTGGTTGATTTTTACTTGCTTTTTCTTGATTTTTGCTTCTGGAGGCCTAAATTTTTTATTCTAAAGATGGAAATGTTGACTCCATGACCCGAGTTGACTTTCTAAAAATAGAAAAAGCAAAATCCCTAAAAAATAGGAGTCTTGAATTGGTCCAAAAATGCCAAAAATGAAAAAAGCAAAAATCCCTAAAAAATAGGAAGTGTCAGAATTGACTCAAAGCACAGGCGATCCTCATCTTCCGGACCTTCTAAGCACTTCCATGACGTTTAGGCACTGTTTCGGGCTTGAATTCTAAACTTGGCTCGGATGACTCTTCAAAACTTTAACTCCTCATTGTAAAAGAAACATGGTGATTAGCAGTTGCGATGCCAAGGCAAAAAACTCAAAAAGCAAAAAACAAAGGGTCCCCATTTGCAATGGGGCGATGTGTGAAAAGGTCACAACACGTAGAGCTGGGCTAAATCTAAAGAGATCCCCTAGAAACAGATTTTGCAAATTCTATCATCTAACAGGCCTAATTCAAGGGCGCCCCTGGGCTACAGTGGCGCATAAACTGCAATTTGACTATCATCTCTAACATGTAAATCCTCTGTAACTTCTGCTTCCGCCTCCAATTGCTGGAGTTTCGCAAATCAGATGGATTCGCTTGATGGCTTGCTGGAAAGCTAACAAAATTCCGAAGAGAATAAATGTATTTGCAACCACTAATAACTGTATCTGGGCCTTCAAATTGAAGGGCGCCCCTGGCCTACAAGGTCGTAGATTTGCTCTTGAACTAATGATTTTCTCCATTTCGTGCTTTGCGAACACCGTGACGCTTGTTGGGTTGACCGCGTAGAAGCATTACTGCTGCTGATGCGTGTGTGTGACTGTATTTCACCATTTTACGTGTACAGACATTGCAAAGTTGACTTGCATGTTGATTGCACAAGTATCTCCCACACTACAAAGTGAAGTGTTTCCAGACTTAGAATATATTTTGCAATTTTCGCCATTTGAAAATCCCCTCTGTCGTGAAGCATCTCCCACACTACATAGGGAAGTGTTTCCAGACTTTAGAATATATTTTGCAATTTTCACCATTTGAAAATCCCCTCCGTCGTGAAGCATCTTTTTCAGCATCTTTTACCACACTACATTGAGTTTCAGGCTTAGATTTTAACACCTAGTACTGGCCAACTGCCATTGATGACCTCAAAGGTCCTAACTTTTCTTCAAAAAAAGTGAAAACTACCCACTAGGCTTAAACTAACTTCTAACTGAATCTGACTTCACCACTGTGATCATGGAGTGAAATAAGCCAATCAAAATAATTTTCAGCCAATTTTGACAAGTTTCAATTTCTCGGGTTTTTAACCTAAAAACAGGGGTCCAAAAACCCTACTTTTCAAAATTTTCAAATTCTACCAGTATCTTACAAAAATCACACTAACTAAAAGCCCATACTTGATTTTCCCAAAAACCAAGTTTTGACAACACTTTTACAAGATTTAGACCATTTTAAGCAAAATGCCTTAATGAAGCAAAAAATTTGGTTTGGGTACAACAATGAGCAACCATTATATCATCAACAACTTCAGAACCCATGATTCCAACTGCATCATACAATCTAACCCTCCAGGCTAGTAGGATCCAAGCTCTAATACCACTGAAATAGCCCAACTGAAAATATATGCAAATTTTCTTATTTTTGCAGCACAAATTTATGCCCTAATTTTTTAATTTCAATTTTCTGCTCAAAACCCTAACATGCTGATGTAAATTTTTTGATTCCAAACATGCATTAGTAGCAACATATAATCATCCCAATGACATCAAAAAACATAGCAGATTTGTCTAACCATAAACAAGAATGTAACCAGCACAATGAATCACCAAAATATTCATCCAAACATGCCAAATTCTGATTATCCAAATGTTCAATTTGCTGTTATAAATTCAGACCTAATTATGGATGCAATATCACTATGAAATGGGCTCCATACATGCCCAGCAATGTACAGTAACTTGCTGATATGAAGAAACCCCAAAACATACAATGAAATGATGATCTATCCTAACCCTAGCTGGGCAAACTGCTCCAGCTCACACACATGCAAGATAAATGAAAATATATGATAGAAAATGTCTCCAAAACCCTATCACAAGGGTGTGCTGGCCTGCTGGTCTGAATATAGGGTTTGCAACCCTTGAAATCTTGCCAAAACCTTCCAAACTTGCCAATTTCGCCCCCTCCAAATCTGGTTGCTTCTCTTGCAACTTGGGCGCCTCACCCTAGGAAGAAACCCTAGGTCAAATCCACACAAAAACTGCCTCCCTCAAGTTGCCTAGGCTGGTATGAAATCTGAGCATAAACATCTAACATAAAACTTCATTGAAGCGCAAGTGAACCTTCGTCATGAAGTCCTCCATTGAAGAGCTAGGTTTTGAAATGATAATTGATATTCGATATTCGTTATTTACGAAGGAGAGGAAAAACTCCTTATATAAAGAATTACAAGATGATGTTTCTAAAAAGAAACAATCGTTAACTAAAACAAATAACGAAAAAGATACTAAAATCTAACTGAAGCAAACTAAGTTAACTAAAAATAAACTACAAAGTAACTAAAAGCTACGATGACCATTAAATATTACAATAATACTTCAATACCCTCCCTTAATGGTCACCCTACTAACTACACCAAGCTTATCCTGAAATTTTACAAATTTATCTGGATTGAGAGACTTGGCGAGAATGTCTGCAGTCTGATCCCCAGTTGGAACATACTACAACATCACAGATCCATCTTCAACAAGCTAGCGGATGAAATGACAATGAAGCACAACATGCTTGGTTCGCTGGTGGAAGACTGGATTCTTGGCAAGCTTTAGCACCCCTTGATTGTCATAGAACAAGGATGAAGGCCCTGCTTGAGACATTTGCATGTCAACAAGCATCCTTCAAAGCCATATTGCCTCACATGCGGCCTTAACTGTTCCCCAATACTCTGCTTCTGTTGAGGAAAGAGCGACTGTCTGCCGCTTCTTTCTTGTCCATGTGACTGCACCCGTACCAAGACTAAAAACATACCTAGAAGTGGACTTCCTGTCATCAACTGAACTTGCCCAATCTGAATCTATAAAACCAACAAGCCTAGGATCTTTGCATGTGTTGTACAGAATGCCAAAGTCAAGTGTCCCTTTCGCATATCTCAACACTCGCTTCGCCGCAACCCAGTGCTCTACCTTAGGGGTAGTCATGAAACGAGAAATGTAGCTCACAACAAAACTGAGATCAAGCCTAGTGGCAGTAAGATAGATGAGGCTGCCCACTAGTTGCTTGAATGCAGACTCATTCACCACTGGTAAGTCTGATTTGGCCAAAAGTTTCAACCCCTTCTCCATAGGAGTGGATGAGATTTTGCAATCTTCCATCCTGAATTTCTCCAGCAAACTCCTGGCATACTTTGACTGAGAAATGAAGATACTGCCACCTGTCAGCCAAACTTCAACACCCAAACAATAGTGTAGGAGACCCAAGTTCATCATCTCAAATGTCTAACACAAATTCAACTTGATCTATTCAATCAAATGTAATCTACTACAGTAATGATGATATCATCCACATAGATGACAAGAAGGATGATGTCATTTCCAGTGTTCTTGACGTACAAATTTGCATCTGAAGGACTCCGCTGAAACCCTTGTGCAACCAAATACTTGTCAAACTTCAGATACCATGCCCTGGGTGCTTGCTTTAGGCCATAAAGAGCCTTCAACATCTGCATACCTTATGCTCTTTTCCTACAACCTTAAAACCAGGAGGTTGCGTCATGTATACCTCTTCCTCCAAATCTCCATTGAGAAAGGCACTCTTCACGTCCATCTGGTGGACCTTCCAACCAAAGTGTGCTACCATGGCTAGGACAAGTCGGATGGTGCTCATCGTTGCTATAGGAGCAAAGGTTTCCTCATAGTCAATACCTTCTCTCTGCGAGAACCCCTTAGCCACCAACCGAGCCTTGTATTTATCCAATGTTCCATCAGCCTTGTATTTTACCTTGTATACCCATTTGCAGCCAGTGATTTTCTTCCTTGGTGGAAAATATGACAAAACCCATGTGTTGTTCTTCAAAAGACTATGATGCTCAAAATCCATAGCCTTTACCCATTCAGGTTTACCCTTGGCCTCTGAATACTATTGGGGCTCATAAACGCTGTGAATGTTGGCCATAAGAGCAAAGTTTATTGTGTTCTTTTTGCTCTTGCCTCTAGACGATCTTCCCTCAACAAGCTCATCATCATGAACATCACCAATGAGCTTCGCCCACCACTTAGGGCGAGGAGGAGATGCATCTTCTTCCAAATCAAGATGAGCATCATCATGACTTGGGCTGCCTAGAATAATACCATCCGGATGCTGATCCAGGTTATCCTAAGGAAAATCTGCTGGTACAAAATCTTGCCTAGGAGATTCCACAATGTCAAAATCATCAGAGTCCCTCCCTGCTGGTAGAGGATCTTGCCTAGGAGATTCCACAATGTCAGAATCATCAAAATTCCTCCCTATAGGAAGAGCTACTGAAAGCTTAGCTCCCAAATCCTTGGTCTTCAGAGGCTGATTGTCAAGACTCTTGATGGGAGAAGAGAGAAAAAAGGGCCCACCTTCCTCATCAAACACAACATCCCTACTGAATGTCAAACAATCAGTGGCCACATCAATCAACCGATAGGCCTTATGATTGTCATTGTATCCTATTAGTATCAACTTCTGGCTCTTTCATTCTGCTTGGCCCTCGTGGCATCTGAAATCCAAACATACGCAATCAAACCAAACACTCTAAGATGAGTGATTCTTGGTTTCCTCCAAGACCATGCTTCCTCTGGGGTCATCATCTTGACGGCTTGTGTGGGAGACCGGTTAAGAAGGTATACTACAGTATACACTACCTCAGCCCAAAACTTCTTGAGAACATTCCTGTTCTCCAACATACAACGCGTCATTTCTATGATGGTACGATTTCTCCACTCGACAACACCATTTTGCTAAGGGTATAGAGTGTGGTAAGCTGACGCTTAATACCGTGTTTAGCACAGAAGTTGGTGAATTGGTTGGAATAGAACTCACCCCCATTATCTGACCTAAGAGTTATGATTTGACATCTGGACTCTTTTTCAACTAATGCCTTAAACTTCTAAAATTCATTAAACACTTGTGACTTTGCCTTGAGAAAATACACCCACATTTTCCTACTAAAATCATCAACAAACAAGAGGAAATACTTGGCACCAGTGACTGATGCAGTATTCATTGGTCCACAAACATCTGCATGAACCAGCGGTAGAACCTTGGATGCTCTGCAAGACTTTCCATCTGAAAATGGAGTACAATGTTGCTTCCCTACTTGGCAAGCGTCGTAAACACCATGTGTTTGTTGTTGAATCTGAGGTAAGCCTTCTACCAAATTCTCCTGAGCCAGCTGAGAGAGGTAGGCAATGTTGAGATACCCATACCGCTGATGCCAAAGAGTGTTGATAAATGAACTCCTCACAACGAATGCATGCTCCAATGGATCTCTAGTATCAAGCAGTTGATACAAACCATGATCCTCAAGCCCAACTGCCACAGTTTTCTTGGACTCCTTATCAACAATTCGGCACTTGTGTGAACTGAAAATGATGTCCAACTTCGGACTGTGTCGCATAATCTAACTCACCAAGAGCAAATTAAGCTCCATGCCAAGTACATAGTATACATTGAGAAATATTAAATTTCTCCCACCATATGTGATTTGGACGTTGCCCTTGCCGACAACTGTATACTCTTCGACATTCGCCACCACCAAAGATAACATAATCGAAGCAAGCCATATCCTCTGTGAACCAATCGCTCTTGTTTGTAAAAAACTGAGAGGCTCCAAAATCAATATACCATTCAGATGATTGGACACAATTTGTTGGTCGTTTGGCCATCAACGCATAGGAGGTAGACACCTGGTCAAAATGCATAGATGCCACCCCTCCCATTTTCCAAAAGCAAAAAAAACGAGGTAAAGTCTGTGATCAATTGGCACTAAACCCTAGACATTCAGCTGGCACAACTCCCACGATTTTTAAAAAATCGTCTAAAATGAGGATCAAAAATGCAAGAGTTTTTTTAGAAAAAACCTTCAAAATAGTCTAAAAAGATTTTTCAAAAAAAACTTCTAAAAAGCAAGATTTTTTAGAAAAAAAACCTTCAAAAAACTCTAAAAAAGCAAGATTTAAAAAAAAAATCTTCAAAAAATTCTCCAAAAAACTCTTCAAGATCGTCCAAATCAGATCACAAACTCAACCCAGAAAAAATCGCAGAAAACCACTTCAAAAAAGAGCAATCTCTTTCAAAAGAAACCCTCAAATCTGTTTGAAAACCTTCACAAAAACTTCTACAACAAACCTTTCGATTTCCAAAAAATCGGTTCACAAAAACTCTTCACAAAAAATCCTCGATTTTTATCTTTAAAAAAAAAAAAATCTGAAAATCTCCAAAAATTCTTCAAGTAATCAACTACGAATTTTTATTGCTCAAAAAATGAGCCTATGCTCTGATACCATGAAATGATAATTGATATTCGATATTCATTATTTATAAAGGAGAGGAAAAACTCCTTATATAAAGAATTACAAGACAATATTTCTAAAAAGAAACAATCGTAACTAAAGCAAATAACAGAAAGATACTGAAGTAAACTAAGTTAACTAAAAGTAAACTACCAAGTAACTAAAAGCTAACATGACCATTAAATATTACAATAATACTTTAATAGGTTTTCGTCCAACTCCTCTATTATTCTCAAGGGTTTTCGTCCTTGGAATAGATGCAAAATTGCAAATCAGAAAAGCAGAAATAATTCACATGATATGAAAACCTCCAAATGAACCTTATATATATTTCAATCCTCCCTTATCACTCCAACTTGGCCGGCCCATCTTGGGTGCCAACTTCACCTTTTAAATTAGCTTTTCATTTTTTTTTTATTTCTCCTTTTGGGCGCCAAAACCCGAATCCAAATTTATTATATTTTTTTATTTATTTATCCACATCTTGGGCGCCAAAAGCAATTTACTTTTATTTTATTTTTTTATTTATTTTCCCTCTAATTTCCTCATGCTCGCCTAAAAGGGACATTACAGCTTTGCGGAGCTGTGGATTCCAAGTTAAACAAGTATAAGTTTTATTCAAATCTGTCTATTCATGCATCATGACATGACATTGGAAATTAAAGATCTAGGTTTTTTTCTAAAACCTTCTTTCTTCCCCTTTATCTTTTGGTATATCTGTATACAAGTGATTAATTTAGGTATAGATTTAGCATAAGACTAAAGCATCAAAGTAAAAATAAACATTGTCAGAACCCTGGTGGTTCTCTGTTCAAACCCTAATTGATTTTTTTGTCGTTTTTGCAATTTTTGGTTTTTTTGTGATTTTGAAGGTTTTTTTTGACAAAAATGTAAAAATGCGATTTTGCTTATAAATGCAAATAAATTCAAAATAAATTCTAGAAATCAATATAGGCCTAGTTTTTGATCATAAATGATAGGCGTTGCATTATATTTCACTCCCAAGAATTTTACAATAGCCAGTTGCAGAGTATGAAGGAAATACAGATTATTAAATGAGAAAAACCTGATTTAAAATGGCGGCTGCAGCTGATTAAAGAATGTACGGCCAGAATGAATGAAGATTCCTCTGAGCTCCAAGACCAACGCACAATCTCAGTTGACCAAAGCGCCCAATAACCCCAAGCCAGAAGCTGAGAAGGGGAGGCGTTCCTCTGGGAATGAATATGTACGGCTCCTGCTGGTACGGCCTGTACAGCAGTAATAATGACAGTACGGATTCCTTGAAACTCGTGCCAAAACACTGATGAGTGGTGATGGATGAAGTCGCCTCTGAAAGGAAGTAAATATCTCTGCTGAATACTGATGAATCTCTGTCTGATTCAATGATTATGCTCAATCTGTGACTTCTGGATGAAATCACCAAGTGCAATCTTCAGCTGGTATCTCACAGCCTCAGTATGCCTGATCTCTGAAGAGGTTACGTTCTCCAGAAACGATGTTTGCCAGAAACCCTAGGGTTTGCAAACTCCAAAGCTCAGATGCTCAGAAGACAAAATTGAATAATAAACAAGATAGTTCGATTTTGCCTGTGAAGAGTAATATATTCTCTCTTGAAAAGTTCGACCTAATTCTTCATTAAAATAATCATTTAAATAAATGATTTAATTTTCACTTTTGAACTTAGGAAAAATGATTAAATAATTGGCGTCCACTTTTAATGAGCATTAAATACTCATTAAGTCACATTATAATAATATATTATAAAGTATAATTAAATACTTTATAATTGAGCCAATTAATTAAATATTTTAATATTTCAATAAAGTGACTTTATAATAAAGTCAAATTATTAAATATTTAATAACCCATTAATTACTCCTTATTTCTCCGTCAATCAACCATCTGCTGAACTGGGTCGAATCTGAGCTGATAAAGTGCACCAGGTGCCCTGCCCGAAATAGCAGCTTCCGCCTGACCTAACTTTCTAAAAATAGAAAGTTCTCTGAAAAGACTCTCTGGAAGATTCTGCGAAGGCCCAAACTTGACACACTGCAAACTGGAGCTAACCAACACTGAGCAACGCCAAAATGGATCCTCTGAACACTCCTGTCAGCCTACGAGGATCAAATGATAGGCTAACCTCGTCACCAGCTGTGCTGACTAGGATGGGGACATGACTTGATCCGCCCTCCCTGAAATTGCTTGTCCTCAAGCAATCTCAACTCTGGATGCTGTAAATCTCCTCTGACTCCCATGTAGCATCCTCAACTGGCAAATCTCTCCACTTGACCAGATATTCCCTGATCACACGCCTCCGAAGGTGTCTCTCTCTCATATCAAGGATGGCCTCAGGTACTAATATCAGTTTCCCTTCATCATCAAGGGGTGGCAAAACTGGAGAGGGTATAACATGCTGACCCAATGCCTTTTTCAGGCGAGAAACGTGAAATACATTATGGACCTTGCTATCAGCTGGCAAGTCCAACTCATAAGCAACCTCGCCCACTCGTCTGACAACACGAAATGGACCATAGTAGCGAGGTTTTAGTTTCTCAGCCCCACTCTTCCGCAGAGTAGACTGACGATACGGCTGCAACATGAGGTACACCATATCACCCACCTCAAAGCTGCGCTCAACCCTCTTCTGATCAGCATACTGCTTATGCTGATTCTGTGCCTGCTGGATATTGTCTCGGAGAGACCTCAAGATGTCCTGCTGACTCTGCATCATATCACCTGCACTCGGCACTCTGCTATCGCTCAAAATCAAATCCAGAAGATTGGGCGCCTCATACCCGTACAATGCCATGAAGGGGGTCATCTGTATCGTCATATGGTGAGTCGAGTTATAACAATACTCGCACAAGTAAATCCACCTCACCCAAGCTCTCTGCTGACCAGCTATATAATTGCGCAAATACCTTCCACCCACTTATTGACAATCTCTGTCTGTCCATCGGTCTGCGGATGGTAGCTGGTACTCGGTGTCAGCTCGGTCCCACAAAGTCGGAACAACTCCTGCCAAAAGTTGCTCATGAACCGGCTGTCTCTATCGCTGACTATCGTCCGAGGCAATCCATGCAATCGGAAAACCTCTCTGAAGAACAACTCTGCAGTCTGCGATGCTGTGAAAGTAGTCGTAATCGGGAAGAAATGGGCGTACTTAGTCAACCGATCGACCACTACATAAATGCAATCTTTACCGTGGGCCTTCGGCAAACCCGTGATAAAGTCCATAGATAAACACTCCCACTTCCTGTCAGGTATGGAAGTGGCTGGAGTAATCCAGCAGGATAAGTGTGCTCCTGCTTGTTCTGTTGGCACACAGAACACTCACGGACATACTGCAAAACATCAGTTTTCAGCCCTTTCCAAGTAAACCGTTCCCGAACCATTTTGTAAGTCTTGTAGTATCCAGGATGGCCCGCCATAGGAAGGTCGTGAAAGGCTCTCAAAATTTTGTAGTCGTAACTCAGAGTCAGGAACCAAAGAATGCCGCCCTTGTAAATGATCAAGTCATCTACAATGTGTACCTGTCTCCTGCTCTGTCCATCAGCGATGCTAGAAGCCCATGGGTTCTTAGCATACTCTGCAATAATCCGATGCCTCCAATCCTCTGTAATCTGTGCTAAGGCATTCAACTGGGGTCTACGAGACAAGGCGTCAGCTACTATATCCTGCTTCCCCTTAATGAAAGTAATGTCGAAGTCATATGACTGCAGTTTACTAACCCATTTCTGCTGCCTCTCGTTCAAGTCTCGCTGTCCAAGGAAATGTTTTAGGCTGTTATGATCTGTACGAACACTAAATTTGCTGCCTACCAAGTACTGCCTAAACTTAGCCAATGCATGCATAATGGCTAACATCTCCTTGTCATAAATACTATAAAATCTCTCAGGACCCCTGAGTTTCCTGCTCTCAAATGCAATCGGATGACGCTCCTGCATCAAAACGGCACCAATGCCCTCTCCTGAAGCATCACAGAATAAATCAAATGACTTTGAAAAGTCAGGCAAAGCTAACACCGGACATGAAGTCATGATCACCTTGAACCTATCAAAGCACTCCTGCGCCTGTGGTGACCAAAGAAAAGCCCCCTTCTTCGTTAAGTCAGTAAGGGGTGCGGCGTGACGTGAGAACCCGCTAACAAATCTCCCATAGAATGCACACAACCCAATGAAACCTCTGAGCTGCGTAAGGTTCTCAGGTACCGGCCACTCAACTATAGCTCGGACCTTTTCAGGGTCCATACTCACTCCCTTGGCACTGATGATGTGCCCCAGATATAACAACTCCTCCATGCCAAGCTCGCACTTGGATTCCTTAGCATAGAAAGACTCATCTGCTAAGATACCCAAGACTGTGTCCAAATGAGCCAGATGCTCCTCCCATGACCTGCTATAAACCAAAATGTAGGTCGAAGGAACAACACAAATCTCCTCAAGCTGAGCACTGAAAACCACTGTTCATAGTTGCCGAAGGTGTGAGGTGCATTGGTTAACCGAAGGGCATAACCAAGAACTCGAAGTGACCCTTAATGAAAGCGGTTTTCTCAATATCCTGCTCCCTCATCTGGATCTGATGGTACCCTGATCTCAAATCAATCTTCGTAAGAAGGCTGCTCCAGCTCCGTCAACTCATCTATCAGCTCATCAATGGGGTACACTGTTCTTGATTGTTCTTTTGTTGAGCTGCGTAATCGATATGCACATCCGAAGTGATCCGTCCTTCTTCTTCACCAATACAACCGATGAAGCAAAAGGGGACTTGCTAGGTCTGATATGGCCCATAGCTAACAACTCATTAATGGTCTTCTCTATCTCATCTTTGAGTCGTTTCGGATGTCGGTAGGGAGTGATCATAACGGGCTTTGCGCCCTCCTCTAACTCAATAATGTGCTCTGTACCTCTATCTGGAGGTCTACCAGGTGGAATGTCACTAAACACTCTGGAGTGTTTAGTTCTCAAAATCTGTATGTCAGGGTGGTACTCACCCTTCTGTGGCTCCTGCTGGGCTGGCATCAACATGCACTCAGCCGCCCAGTCAACCATATCATGACGAATGAGCCTCTCCATCCGTCTGAATGAAACCATCCTAAGATTACTGTCCCGTATTGCCTTGATGACATGTGGCCTTCCGTCAACCTTGAATTTCATCTCCATATCCCGTAGGTTGAGCGTGAACTCACCCAAATCATGTAACCATGCCATCCCCAATACCACATCTGTATCACCCATATTAACAACATAGAATTCAGTCTTGAATTCATAGTTGTTCAGTCTCATCGGAAGATCAGTAATCTTTCTGTCGCACCTGAGAGTGTATCCGTCAGCTACCTTGACTCGGATACCCTCGAAAGCCTCTGTCTGGATACCACGTCTCTCCACTAAACGTGCATCAATAAAATTATGTGTAGCTCCCGTATCCAACAAAGTAATCACCTTCTGTCCCGCTAAGAGTCCACGTAGTCGAAATGATCCATCTCTCTGAAGGCTGGTCAAATGGGCTTCCTGTAGCTTCCTTCCACCTTCATGTTCAACTTCATTTTCGGACCTCTCATCATCTGAATGCTCGGAATCAGCTTGCTGGTCTGACAGATCAGATTGTTCTTCGCCTTCGTAAAACCACTCCATTTGGTTATTTTTGACTTTCGGACGAAGTGGGCATATGTGTTTTTCATCATAGGGTGCCTTGCACCAAAAACACAACTTTTTCTTACGTAATTCGTTCAAAGTTTCTCTGTCAAACGGGGGTGCATTCTGTCTCTTAGGATCCTGTTGATCCTTCCTCCTGTCAAAGGGTCTATTTCTGTCATTGTTTCTATCAAAAGGCCTGTTGGGTCTCGTGTATGGAGTGGACCCTGAATTGAACTTACTGCGAGGTGCTGCAAGTTCCATGCTTCGTGCCTTCCGCATGGCCTCCTGAAGTGTGGGAGGGTCAAAAGCCTTGACCCAACCTCTCATGGGTTCTGTCAAACCCTCAACAAATAAGATAATGAGTCTCCTCTCTGAAATGCCAGTCACCATGACGGCCACTCTCTGAAACTCGCCAATGTATGCTTCCAGACTACCAGTCTGTCTGAGCTGAGCCAACTCTCTGAAATACAACTCTGGATCCTTCCTATCAAATCTTTCTATCAATCTGCTCGTGAACTCCTGATAGGTATTAACCGCATGATGGCCTAACGTGTACATGCCGTGGTGCCACCAATCATGCGCTACTCCGTCCAGATGTAAAGTGGCAAATTTAATTGCCTCATCCTCCTGCATAGGCCTAAGTGACAGATAGTTGTCCAATTTCTGGACCCAAGACCTAGCTGATGTCTTCTCTGACCCATCAAAATATGGCAGCATAATCTTGCTCACAGCATACTGCAAGTCTCTATTCACCTGTGGCTGCTGCTGCTGCTGCTGTGGGGGTCTACGATCAAATCTACCTCCTCCTCTAGGTTTATAGACATCTATAAACTCATGAAATGTAAGTGCCTGCCGGATCTCAGGCGCTAATGACATGTACTCACCATGAAATCTCGTCAAGTCTGCCACTGACATGCCGTTCTGTGGCTGGAAGTCCTGATGATGCACCTGATGCTCTGCCCCTGGAGTCTGTGGTGGAGTATCTCTGGGTAAGAAAGTAGGCTGGCCTGGCCTACGCTCCTGATAGATCGGTAACGGCTGCCTAGGAGCTGATGCCAATGGCTGATCCACTGGAGTGGTCCCGCTCGTCTGTCCAATCTGTATGAAATGAGGCTGTGTGGGCGTACACTGCCTAATAGTACCCATCAACTGCGACATCATATCCATCATGTTGTCGTGTCTCCGTCTAAACTCCTCATCGGTAATGTCACCCTCTGCATGTGCCTTCCCTGGATCCCTGCGAGTCTCCGAGGAAGTCTCACGATCCGCCATTAGGGTTGCAACACTGTTTTCACTACTGTCTGAACTGGATCTGTGAAAACCAAGCACTCCTGATATTGTCTGCCTTCTGGAATCGGAGGACCTGTCTAGTCTTCGTCTTTGCCTGTCCCTACACCTCTGGTATACTGAATAATGTCTTGGTTCATAAAAGGCAACCCAGAAATGCACTGTATTCTGAATAATCACTGAAAAAGCACAGGATGGCAGGAGATCTGTGCTCTGATACCACTGTCAGAACCCTGGTGGTTCTCTGTTCAAACCCTAATTGATTTTTTTGTCGTTTTTGCAATTTTTGGTTTTTTTGTGATTTTGAAGGTTTTTTTTGACAAAAATGTAAAAATGCGATTTTGCTTATAAATGCAAATAAATTCAAAATAAATTCTAGAAATCAATATAGGCCTAGTTTTTGATCATAAATGATAGGCGTTGCATTATATTTCACTCCCAAGAATTTTACAATAGCCAGTTGCAGAGTATGAAGGAAATACAGATTATTAAATGAGAAAAACCTGATTTAAAATGGCGGCTGCAGCTGATTAAAGAATGTACGGCCAGAATGAATGAAGATTCCTCTGAGCTCCAAGACCAACGCACAATCTCAGTTGACCAAAGCGCCCAATAACCCCAAGCCAGAAGCTGAGAAGGGGAGGCGTTCCTCTGGGAATGAATATGTACGGCTCCTGCTGGTACGGCCTGTACAGCAGTAATAATGACAGTACGGATTCCTTGAAACTCGTGCCAAAACACTGATGAGTGGTGATGGATGAAGTCGCCTCTGAAAGGAAGTAAATATCTCTGCTGAATACTGATGAATCTCTGTCTGATTCAATGATTATGCTCAATCTGTGACTTCTGGATGAAATCACCAAGTGCAATCTTCAGCTGGTATCTCTCCACGGTATCCCACGATCTGACGAGGAGTTCACTTTCGAAGAATTTTGCAGAAACCCTAGGGTTTTGCAAACTCCAAAGCTCAGATGCTCAGAAGACAAAATTGAATAATAAACAAGATAGTTCGATTTTGCCTGTGAAGAGTAATATATTCTCTTGAAAAGTTCGACCTAATTCTTCATTAAAATAATCATTTAAATAAATGATTTAATTTTCACTTTTGAACTTAGGAAAAATGATTAAATAATTGGCGTCCACTTTTAATGAGCATTAAATACTCATTAAGTCACATTATAATAATATATTATAAAGTATAATTAAATACTTTATAATTGAGCCAATTAATTAAATACTTTAATATTTCAATAAAGTGACTTTATAATAAAGTCAAATTATTAAATATTTAATAACCCATTAATTACTCCTTATTTCTCCGTCAAATCAACCATCTGCGAGGTCGAATCGGGCTGATAAAGTGCACGGTGCCCTGCCCAGAAATAAGCGACTCTGCTGACCTAACTTTCTAAAAATAGAAAGTTCTCTGAAAAGACTCTCTGGAAGATTCTGCGAAGGCCCAAACCTGACACACTGCAAACTGGAGCTAACCAACACTGAGCAACTGCCAAAATGGATCCTCTGAACACTCCTGTCAGCCTACGAGGATCAAATGATAGGCTAACCTCGTCACCAGCTGTGCTGACTAGGATGGGGACATGACAAACATCAAATGGTAATAAACTTGTAATGTCCCCATTTTCAGGTTCTCCAACAGTTCAGTTGTAACTGACCTTTTGGATTCATGTCAGCATGTTCTAAGGAGTTAATTGAGGTTATCAATGAGCTTTTGTGGGTTTTTCTGGGTTTTTTTTGGGTCCTTTCCAACAAAATGGCTATTCTTAATAGTGGATATTTTTAGTAAGTTCCAGATGGGCTCCAATTTGGTTGGATTGGGAGATTGGATTCACTTACTATTTTTAGCACCTAGTTTGGCCTCTATTCCTCTTTCAGTCAGTACAATGCTTTCTAGTTATGGCCTTAGTGAGTTCTAATGGTGGATGGATTAATGTTTGATTATTATCACTTAAGTTTTATAATGTTGCTTTCTAACATAAGTGAAGGGAGCGTGGGTTCATGAAATGTACCTCTTGGCCTAGTAAAGTGACGTTTTTAAAAGAGGGTCAATGTTTCTCTTTGTGTTGTGCCTAAAAAGGAGGTTATTTATCATTTTTTAAGGCTAATGTTATGCCTCATAAGGTGGGATGCCTATTTAGGACTTATATGTTAATTTTAAAAAACATGAGAAGTGAAATTTTGGAGGCAAAAAGTTGGAGCCCCTCTTAGGGAAATTTCATGTCATTTCATAAAGTGAAATGAGAGGGAAAAATATTCAAATTCAGATTCAGGTTGCCCTAATTCTTCCCACTTTATGAGCTCTCATTTGGTCATGCACGTTTTGACAACTTAAGGAGATGCTGTTGGAATGAACTCAAAGAGTTCTTCCTTTGCTGGTTGAGGACGAAAACCCTCTTCTTGGTTGTTGGTTTCGGTGGTGAAATATTCACCCTAGCTGGTTGGTACTTTGGTTTGTTATTTGACAGCGATTTTGGCTTGGATTGGTGATTTGGGTTTGAAGAAGATCAAGATTTACGAAGTTTTCTGATATGGGTGTTTAGTTTTTTGGCGTGGTGTGAACTTTCTCAGAGTGCTGTTCAAGTTTGGTAGTGATTAGATACTTTTCAGTGTGCTGGTGTGCTTTTTCTGAGATACTGGAAAACAAAAAAAGGTTCATAAATCAGTGGGACTGCTGAGTATCATTCTGGGTATTTTTTCATTGCATTCCTCTTTGTTGGGTGCCATCTTTTGAGCCATCACATGTGAGTTTGATGAAGGACTGAATTTTTCTAAGGCAAATCACCCTCAAGGCAGGCGCCATTTTCTTTGGACACGTGGGTCTTGCTGGTCACACAAATCTGCACTTTTTGGGTGGGGGTTTTCCCATGTATTAAATCTGCATCAGTTGGTTGTTGGCTCTAAGTTATTTGGAGGAGTTTGGGGAAGTTTGCTGATCATCTGAAGGTCTGAAAATACACATTTTGGCTTTATAATCAGGTCTGCAATAATTTCTGCAAGTCTGATTTCAGTTTGTTAGTTTAATGCAAATCTGATTTGTAACGGTGTTTGATATGAATTGATGCAAAGAAATGCTTGTTCTCTTTCTATGCAATATTATTCAATGTATGCAACAAATATGATGATTGAAACTTAAACAAACACATTCTGCATCTCCATCTTATTCTATGAAACAACCCAAAAAAAAAAAAAAATTAGGAGTGTTCATTACAAAATTTGTTTCCAAGCATATTATTTTCAGATTGAAAGTTGAAGTAACACTACCTTGAGGTTAAGATTTAAGCAAATTTCAAAATCTTTAAAATCTAACCCATCGCATTAGATTCCAGCAGAACAATACCCTGCAGGCCCCTTTGATTGGAACAGCAATTTCATCTACAATAAGTTATCCTGCATGGCCAAGACCTAGTTACAAACACCTTGGGCAGTTGGTTTTCATTTCCAGAAAATCAGTTTCTTGCAGGAGAGACGAGATGCCCAGTATTTCATCTAAGTTGAGAAGTGCATCAAAACACTCATCAATAGGACCCATTTATCCTAAGCACTACACAAAGAATATTCCTTGTACTGGACACTCCTCCATGCTAGTGATTAGCTGCTGGCAATTACAAGTATGGGCAATCAATATCTATTACAATTTTGGCCAGTGCGGACTATTACTATTACCTAGTCGAGGTCATTTATGACATTCTACTGCCCCATTCTCTCTTTTGGTGTATTTCCACTAGCCGTCCCATTTTCAATGTGCCTTTATTTGATGACAGTTACAAGTTTGACATGATCCATAACCAGTTTGGCTATTCCTTACCCTATGCCTTCCTACTGAAGCCTGCTTCAAGAACTACCTGCATCAGACTTTATGGATGTCCATTCATCACTAAGGGTTTAAGGAGGCTGTAGCGATCCCTAATAAAAATAAATAAATAAGTGGAATATCTTTTCTTGTTGGGAACAGGTCTACCCAGGATTTTTTATTAAATAAAAAACAAGGGTCAGCCAGTGACAAAGAATTTTCAAGAAACCAAGGACAACCATGCTAGTATTCATGCAACTTGTGCCTTAGGCTGGATGTCTGAGACGATAAGGAGGTGGTAATAAAATTCTGCAATTTTCGAATCCCTCTAAATTTTCTATAATTCCTGTTTCTTGGGATAAGCACCTGTATATTAAACACTAGAAGTTTTGGATTGGCATATTTTAGATATTGTTATTGGATTTCATAATTTCTGAGTGACTGTAACACATTTCTGTTGTTAATGATAAATTGTATGAATCTACCTGGACTAGTTGTCTAACTTCAGGCTCACAGTCCTCGACTGCATCAAGAGGTGATTTCAATACAGTCTTGGGTGCTATTGATAAAAGCACCGGTTCCAATATGCCTGACTCAATCATAAATAGATATCAAAAAATTCTTCAAGCTTGTAGCTTGATGGATGTGGTGCTGGAAAAAGGTTTCTTCTCCTAGAATAACAAGAGTAAAGGTTTTTGCAAAATTGTTAACCATTTAGATTGTTTTTATTCTCTACAATTGGTTTAGAAATGTATGGTATTCAGAAACATCAATTATTCCTAGGGCTGGCTCAGATCATTATCCTATTTGGTTGCAAGTTTCCTTGGATACCCACCTCTTTGTTGTCCTTTCAAATTTCAGTTGATGTGGCTCCTTCATCCAGAACTGAAGGCAGTTGTGGCCTCCTAGTGGAATGGCTGCCCTTTTCTTGGTAGTTTTGTCATGTTTCAATTGCAACAAAAATTGAAATTTGTAAGGTCAAAGTTGAAATCTTAGAATAAGGAGATATTTGGTAAATTTTTCCTGGAAAAGGTTAAGATTGCTCAGGATTTGGTGGATGTCAAATTTAACGTTCAAAATATAGGGCTTATGGATGCTCTTTTGGAGGAGGTTGTTAGGTTGCTGGCCCAACAAGAAGAGGTCCTAAAGGAGGGATTTTTTTGGTGTCAAAAATTAAGGGATCAGTGGGCTATGCAAAATGACAGAGATCAAAATACTTTCATGTTGTCACGGCTATGTGCCACCAAGAAAATAGAATTTCCAATATTCTCAATGCCTATAAAAATCCTCTTTCTGATCAAAATTTTATTGCTGATGAGAAGGAGATGACATCTAGGAAGGACGTGGCCAAAATATTAGAATGTATTCCCCATATAGTTGGTTCGATAATCTGGCTTTATTGGCTCCTTTCTCAATGGAGGAAATTCTAGAAGTGGTTAATGTGCTGAAAGATGACAAATCACCAAGCCTAGATGGGTTCCCAGCTACTTTCTTTCATACCTTCTAGTAGGTGCTAGGATGGGATGTTACAACTGTGGTTAGTAACTCTCTTGTCCAGTAAGGTTCTTAAGGAGATCAAATGCATTTTTGTGGCTGTAGAGAAGGGGGATTCACGGCTCACGAGTTATATTCATTCAGAGAGCCTCACAAAGCGAACTGCCCTAAACTACCTCAAGGAACAACGCAAGAGTTTCAGAATCAGAAAGAGCAAGCCACAGAGGTCTTCTGGACAAATTGACAGGCTCTCGGCCAAAGGACGACAATGCGGAAAAAGGACGATAGCGCGGCGCACTGGCGTCTTAGAGTCGCATTGGCCTCTCGTATGGACCAAAAAGCAAGTTTGTCACAGAAAACAACAACGTGACTACTAGCGATCTAATTATTGAGAACTTCCAAAGTACAAGAAAATAACCGAATACAATAGTGCGGCGTGTTGGCGTCTTAGAGTCGCATTGGCTTCTCGTATGGACCAAAAAGTAAGTTTGTCACAAAAAACAGCAACGTGACTACTAGCGATCTAATTATTGAGAACTTTCAAAGTACAGGAAAATAACCGAATACAATAGAACTGAAATAAAGTGAAGTATAGATGATAAAGATAAAGAGAGGAAAGAAAATGCTTACAACAACCCAAGTAATGAAGCCTCCAGCAAGGAAATATCTTCAAAACCTGCATGCGTAAGATCTGGAGAAAGTGTTGGGGCTGTATAGGGGTTTGTCTCAGTCAAACCCCCATTTTGGTGTTTCCACCTCCACGAACAGCTAAAAAGATAGAGAGAGTGGGAGAAGTAAACAGATGCGATGTGATAAAAGCAATCCCCGCTCGAGGAGGAGAACCCGTATCACAAAATACAGATGCAATAGAGAGGGGATATGTGAAATCCCAAGATGCTCGCAAGCAAGAGACAAGGGAGATAGAGTTGCAAGGCTTAAGCAAGCCAAAGAGGGAGAGAAAGGACAAAAAAGAGGGCTGCGAGAGCCAAGAGCTGCAAAGAGTGTTGTGAGAACGTGAGAGCTTGAAACCATTGTAGCAAGCTGTATGGAGTTGTGCAAGCAAAATAACAAGAGAGAAAAATGCCAGAGCCAAGGCTAGAAAGAAGTTAGAGGTGAAGCTAGAGATCAAATGAGTTGAAAAGATGACTTTTAAAGAGGGAAAAGAAGCTTCCCGAGCGATTACAAGGCATCCCGAGCCATTACTACCAACAAAAGCAAGTGACAAGTGGCAAACATGTGTGGAAATAGTCGTTTGAACGTTGAAATGTCGCAGGACACTAGCGCAGTGCGCAGACATCCACGCGGGGTGTTAATGTCCAGACACATCACGCTACAAAACAACACGAACAGGAAAAGCATAAGGTTCGATGCAAAGCAGACGCACAAGGGTAGCTGCTCAAAAGGAGTCCAAAGCATCCTAAGAAGGGAAAAAGGCTGATGCAGGAGCTAAAATAAACCTACACAAGTATTAGGGGAGTGGACACTAAAGCGGATACAAAAATGCATGTGAAATTGCAAGGGGTGCAATTTTACGACATTACAATGGCATTGATACAAAAGAATCTTACCCTTCTTTTCAGACTTTAGACCCATTGTGATGTGCAACACTTTTAATAAAATTATCTCAAAGTTATTGTTGAAAGGGTGGTTTCATTCAGGGGAGATAGATTTTGGATGGTATTATTATCACTCACAAAATCTTGCATTCTCTCAAAAATTCCCAATCTAAAAGAATGGTTATCAAGTTGGACATTGCAAAAGCCTATGATAGGGCATGTTGGTCCTTTCTTTCAGTGGTTTTGAAAGTTTTTAGGTTTTCCTATAAATGGATTGTCTAGGTTCTAAATCGTGTTTGGGTTTTCAATTCAGTGAATGGTTCCCCTACTAGGTTTTTTAAGCATTATTGTGGTATTCACCAAGATGATCATTTGTCTCCTGATTTGTTTATCATTCTGGCTAAAGCTTTGGGGAGATTTTTAAAGGCTCATTTCGTGGATGGTTCTTTCAAATGCTAATCCATTTTGCAACCTTTAATTGGTTGATGGTACTACTTTGTTTGTAGAGGCTTTGGCAATGGAAACCAAAGTTGTTGATTCAATTTTGGAATGTTACAAATCAATTTTAGTGTAGCAAATTAATGAGGAAAAATCAAAAACAAATCTTCAATGTTGGTCCTTAGATTCAGATTAAGATTTGTGAGGTTTTAGGGTTTCAGTCAACTTCTCTCCCAAATCAATATTTGGGTATTCTGCTTTCTACTAGTAATTCTAGTTCTTGTTATTAGCGAGATATAATGGAGAGACTCTAGAGTAACCTCTCTTCATGGAGTGGGAAGTGGTTTAGTTTGGTTGGGCACCTTCTCAAGATTAAGGTTGTTCAGATGTTCATGCTATCCAATTTACCTTCTTCCAATCTTGTCTATTCCTAAAACAGTTCCTACAAAATTGACTAACCTTTGGAAAAAAAATCTTTCTCAAGGCACAAGGGAGGAGAAAAAATATCATCTATTAAGTTGGGAGAAAGTTTGCTATAATAAAAGCTAGGGGCTAGTACTATGAAGGAGCTTGCATTCAAAATAAGGAATTAGGAGCTCAATTGGCTTCCCTTGTTATAGATATGGTGGGTAGTGCATTTTAAGCCCACTAGCAAGAACCTCCCTAGCAGTCATAGTATGAAGACCCTGTTCTACCACTATTTATGATATGAGGCTATGACTAAATGCCCTTTAGTCAACCTCCGCATTTAGAGTAAAGAACCCCCACTATAGAAGGGGTAGCCCTATTCCCCCCTTTCAAAACTAGATCAATTTTGGTGTTTGCAATCCCATTTCAAGTATTTAGGGAAACAAATCCTCTCACCTTCTTCACAAAGGATGTTATTCCTAGTGGCTCCTCAATTTGGAATTTTATGGCTAAGTCTCAAGATGTTATTATTGCTAAATTATTGTGGAATCTGGGTGATGGTTCCTCAGTGGATTTTTGGTTGGAATCAGGCAATCCTCCTTTATGCAATACACATGGCCTTTCTAAAGCATGAGATTGGTTAGTTATTGTGTAGGGTTCTAGAGCCAAAATTATTAGGATTTGGTCTTGTGAGGTAGCAAATAAGTTGGGAGATGGAAAGAATTCACCTCCCTTCCGTTCTCACAAGACCAAAAAGATTTGCATATGTCACTGTTAAGAAATAATAAATATTCATATTCCTCAATTAAATAGTCTTCACCCTATTCATTGGATTGATGATCCTTCCAGAAAATATAAAGTGAGATTTAGCTACAATTTGTTAAGGAACAAACACTTTCCATTGATATCGGATTGGCTAGTTGATATGATTTAGTGTCCCCTAACACTTTCAAAGTGCAATTCCTTTTTCAAGCATGCAACTTTGAACAAAATCCTCACTTTTGATAGCCTAATGAAAAGAGTTTTTAATGGTCCTTTCCAATGTGTTCTTTCTAGAGTTGCAAGTGAGTCAGTGGACCATTTGCTTCTTCAATGTTTTTTTTCTCAATCGATTTGGTTTAAAATGGTGCCCAAGCTAGGTAAGCAATGGGTATTCTCTACAATCTTGAAGCAATATGTTTGTTGTCAACCAAGATGTACACCACAATTGAGTGCACTTTGGAAAGCAGCCCTTGTCTATATACTTTGGTGGATTTGGTTGGGAATGAAATAGATGGATTTTCAAGGATGTTCACTTGCCTTGGTAAAGGTCTCAGATGCAAATTGAAGAAGTGATTGTGGAATTTGTTAGATCTTTGTTAGCAAAAGTGGTCATTTTCTTAACTACTAAAGAATCTAGTGCTATTCAAGGTTGAAACTTTTCTTTCTCCACCCTCCCACCATCATTCATGGGGTAACTATTAAGCATTGTGTTCATGATAAGGCTTGATGGACTCCACCACAACAAGGATTTTTTAAGCTAGATTTTGATGAAGCTTCAAGAGGAAGGCTAGGTTCAACAAGGCCTAATGTGGTGCTTAGAGATTTAATGGGTGTTTTTGTTAAAGATGGATACTTTTTCTTGGTTCCAAAACTAATAATGCTACAGAGTGGAAAGTTGTAGTGGTTAGTCTTTCTCTAGCCAAGTCATTGAGGTGTAGGATCAGTAGGAAGTTACTTATTGAAGGTGACTCTACTAACGTCATTCAAGGTCTGAGCAAGGTTAATTGTAATGTCCCCATTCTTTCACGAGCATCAAAGTTGGTGGATTAGCCTATTATGTCGATCCTCGTAGGCTAATGGTTCTGGATAGAGGGTCACTTGAACAGGCACTTGGTCGGTAAAAGGAAGAATTGGTATCCGCAGTATAGTGACATGGTGAATTTGCGCGTTTGGGGTGTTATTGGAGCTTAAAATATTGATCTTCACCATTTATTTCACTTACTCAGGGTTAGGGACCATGTGTCTATTAGTTAAAGGGGGTCACTTTATATTTTTCAGTTACTATTCACTGATAAAGTGAAAAAAGACATAACTTAAGTGAATAGTGCCATTTTAATGAATAGTGTTTTCAAAGTGAAATTATAAAAGGCAAAGAGAAAGTTCGACCCTCTCATGCATGAGTTATTTTGTTGAATGAAGTTTGAAGTGTGGAGTTTGTGGAAGAGAGAAACTAGGGTTTCTCAATTTCAGCAGTGGGTAAGCCTGGTTTGGGGCTTGCAGTTAGAATTTTGGCATCTTGATGGTGTGAAAGACCACCCTAAAGTGCTGGTTATTTTCTTGTTGCTGCATTGGAGCTCGAAATTGCTGATAACAAGTTGTTGGAAGCCATCTATTGGAAGGATAATTGTTGTTGGAGGTTTCATTCGCCTTTGGGGAGGATTTGCTCGAGTTTTATGCAAGTTGTTGGAGCTGATTGTTCACTTACAGCCAGCCGTCCTTGTGAGAGGGTTCCATTTTCTTCAAGCAAGGAAAACGCCTCATCTTTGTGGCTGCTTTCTTTCCCTAAGGGGGTGCCCTTAGTATCAGAAGCTATTTCTTCAAACATTCGGTGGGAGAAAGTTGTAAGTAAGTTTTTATGTGCATTTTGTTGGGCGCGGGTACTGTAGCAAACACTGTTCACAGTGTTATTTTGGCTGCAAGTTAATCTAGGGTTGTAAATCATCTCTCTTTTCGTAATGTATGGAAGTTATGCAATGTAAGCACTCTATCATGTAATGAAGAAAGCCTTTAGCAATCTTATTGAGCCTCTTCTTAGTTTATATTTGAAGTTTAGTTTATATGAGTTTATTATATGCATATGCTTGTTAAATTCGTGTATATCATTGGCTTCGAACATCAAAACACAAAAACAAGAAAAATCAAAATACAAAACCACAAATCAGACCTACAAGCACGGTGAAATCATTGCAGCAGAGTGTCGGATCATCACAGTGGTATCAGAGCATTTCACTACAGTGGTAGCAGAGTGGTAGCAAAGTGGATCACCAAAGTGTGGTTCATCACATTAATTGCCTAAATTGGAAGTTGCAATGCATTCTAGAAGATGCATTTATGATTTGTCAACATTTTAAGGATGTCTTCTTTATTCATTCTTTTTGGGAACGCCTATTGAACAAAATGGGTGATTTCTCACACCACTAGTCGAGGGGCATGCAAGCTCTCCAAGTTACTCATCAAAGAGCTCGATCTAAAAGAGGAAGACCAACCAATGAATAGGGATTCAACTACTTTTCATTCTAAGGCGACACCCACATATTGTGGATTTTTAGCCATGTGAGTATTGAGCAATTGCCCTTTTGGCATTTATAAGTAATCATTTGGCCTCTTGGGAAGGTCTTGATCCTCTCCTTACGAGTGAGAAACCTCTATGATCAGTTTTAGTCTTGGTAGCCCCCTGCCTTCTTGTTTGAGGCTTTTTAAATATTGCATTATGCCTTGCAATGATGTTGATGGTTGTTACTTCCCTACCATTATTGTTTGATGTTGCATGTACTTGCTCTCATGGTGATTTGTGGGAACTAGTGTGGCTATTGTCAACAAGTGTGAATCCCCTTTTCCTCATGAAAGCATCCATTTGCTTCTTCTACTATTATCCATTTGTTGGTTGGCAAGTGTTTGTTGTGTATTGCTCCTAGGTGTGCTTATGTGTGATTCTAGGTGGTTTTTTTCTGGTGCTGTGTCTTTGCATTTGACAAAATGGCCCACAAGCAACTTTTGTCTAGCGGTAAGGATCCTCTTCATTGAGGCAAGGTTTCTAATCACATGCTTTAAAAAATATTTCAATGTCCTAATAGTTTATCTTTGAATCTGGTTAAATTTATGTTGGGCCCAAATGATATTGAGGATAATGGTAATGTTCATTCTCGACCTTCTATTGTTGCAAACTTCTCTTCCAAATTAGATGCAATTATTCCATTGGGGTCTATGCGTAAGTGGGTAAAACAACTTCTATTACATCCTCAACAAGTGAAAATGGAGGCTAGCTCAATGTCAAATGGCAATGGTGAGGGCTTTGAAGCTGCAAATTTTGTGGACTCCCCTACTAGTGACATTAAGATGATGGCCTTAAAGGAAAAATTTGTTGGCAATCAATCATGATATGGAGGATCTGTCCACTTTCTACCAAGATCTACATGTGGTGGTGAAACATTTGCTAGTTTATCACAACCAAAGTCCATTGGAGATACTATGCCTTCACTTGCTCATGGTGTGTTGTCTTGAGCCCAAAAGCAAACATAAATAACATCATGTCAAGTTTGAAGCTTTGAGCAACTATGGTGGTGCTAGGGTGACAGTTCCCAAATAGGTTGTAGTGGGTGGGCTAGGAGATTGAAAAGTGAGGATGTTAAGTCTAGAGAGCTTTGTGGGATTTGGGTTTTTTGGTTGGCAATCTGTTGTTTAATATTTTTGTACTGTTTTGTTTCAACTAAGTTCTTTGTTGGCCTCACCTATATGGGTTGGCTCTTGACTCACTACCATGTTATGTTTATTTGATTATCTTTGTTTTCTATATATCAAGATTTTAGTTTCTAGGGGAGGTGTGGTGGGATCAAGGTGGTAGGACAAGGGACATATAGAACCCCCCTCTAATATTATCTTTAAAAAAATTGACAATAGACCACTATGATTTAACCTATCTAAAAATATTTTTTCTCATTTAGATCACCATGCAAAACAAAACTTATCCTAGAAGAATCCATCATTAATATATTGTAACTTACTATGTTTTGCTTGAAAATGTTAATCCGCGTCAAACAATCATATGGTATCTTTTGTGGGGCACTTACTTTCATTTGAATTTTGTAGTTTCTCTAGCTTTGATTGATTTGGTTAGGCTTAAGGATCAGCCACACACCCTGCTTGTTATCTGTATAAGTTCACACTCAACTTTTGAAGATCTCCAACAAGGAATCCCCGTTGATTACCTTTCACAAGCAATCCTAAGGACCTGAAGGTTGCATCTGATCTCTGAAGTAATCATCTCAACCATGCAATCACAATAATCTCACCTTCATTTTTACCCTACCCAAAGGGCAGAGATTTAGCATGCATTGGCAAAGTTTAAACAGAAGGAATTGAACTTGGGTCATTTTACATGTAAGTGTAATTCCACACATTTAAAGAGCTGTGAAACTATTTTGATTTTAGGTACATTAATTTCTCATGCTATGGCAAACAAAATTTAATATGGGATTTGTATGTTTTACAGTTTGGTTCTTTTGCTTTCAATATTCATTAATAACACAATTATGAAACAAAAATGGATATTATCTCAAACCCATAGAAATCCGATTCTAAAATTTACCAATAGACATCATTCCCGATGTCTTTGCATCTGGTTGATGGCTTTGGGGCGTAATAGATCGCCCTACAATTGGTGTTACTCAAGGATGCAGAAAAATTGGAGTTATGGGTCTCCATAAATTTGAGACCTGCTTCATAGGTCTGGGCTAGTTACATATTCAGACCAAACTTCCAATTTGAAAAGAAAAAAATTGTGGTCACTATTAAAGGTCTAACTCCATCCGAAACTTGCACTAGGGTATCACTTAGAATGTTTTATGGTCGCCGTCCCTATTCTCAAGCAAAACATAAAGACAGGACAACTAAAAAGGAGAAAAAAACAGACTAAACATTGACGACCTGCTTCAAGTCTGAAATTTGCCGATGGACATTAACTTGATGTTTTTGCATTCTCAGATTCTATTCTCCGGCGAACAATAAGAATGCCAATATTAGACCTACTCTGCTATCTGAAATTGCCTATAGGTATCAATCCCAAAAAAAAAATTTCGTTCTCTGCACCTATTTGCAAGCAAAACATAAGAATGTCAAATTGTCAATACTATGGAAGCAATAACTATTTGCAAACTTCAAACTTAAGTTTGTACAGGTTGGAACTAACCATATGAGTCACTCACACTTTCAATTTAACGAACATTAGGTGTGGTTTTTGTTGGAAAATAATTCATCTGGACCTGACCTAGTCGGATGTGTCAGCTAAACTTTCAATTTAATAGACGTTGGCAGTGATTTATATTGAGAAATTTCAAAACTGGATTTCTACACGTCTGAGATGTTTATATGTATCAGATTGATTATTATTGGTAAATTTCAGATGGATATAATGGCTCAATATTTTTTTCACCGGAAGGATAACTTCAACTTAGTTTTAAGAACTAAGAGATGACACGGGATGGTCCAATATTCAATTTAAAAGAACTCAGAGTGTTTTCTGTTGGCGAATTCCATAACTAAGTTTCGATGGGTTTCGGGTGCGTATGTGTCACACATTGAAAACCTCCCTATCTGAGCACGGTAGATTTTAGATATCAGGAACAATAAAACAAGCAGAGTGTACTGGGCAAAAGAAAATATACCGTGAAAAGTGTGATTAAAAGGTAAGACAAGCGACGGCGTTGATGCGAGTTAAGCCCTTCTGCAGCAGCGGCGACAGCTTCACCATCATCCCCATCGGATGAATAGGAACATGGAGTGCATAGTTGTAGAAGAATAGAAAGGGATATTTTGTGGGGTGTCATTGCATATCCAGTGCTACTCCCCGCCATATTTTTTTACTTGTTTTCTCTACTTGATGAAAATCCCCGCTTCACTTTCCTTGTTCAGGTGCCCATCTTGGATCTCTTCGCTGGTAATGGATTTATAAATATGGGCGGGACGGTTGTTTTCCTTGGGGGGCAACTTTTTTCAAAGAATCGGAAGGAGAAAATAGCTCGCTCTTTTTTAAATAAAATTAAAAGAATGGGGAGAAGTTAATCGTGTAGGTTAATTTTGCGAGATATATGGAAATTTATAGACTTTTATTTTTTAGAAATGTGAAATGGTTTCTTTATCTATTTACAATTAAAATTTGGAGGTGTGATTCATCACGAACTTGTTAAATCAGGTCTTTCAATTAGAAGTGTCATTTTAAAGATTCAACCAAAATTTAATCATGGAATCCCTTATAATTGAATAAAAAAATCATTTATTGTTAGAACAATATCATATAATTATTTAAAATATAACTTATATGCAACCTAAACAATCTCAATACTTTTGTTAATCATAAATTGTGTTATTTATAACCTCTATATCCAACACAAATGACCTAATAATTGAACACAAAAATATTATTTATTGTTATAAAGACAACACGTAATTATACCAACAATAAGACCCCATCCAACTATTGAACCCTCTCCCCTAAATGAATTTAAACAAAATTATATAAGCTCCATTTATTTACATCTCTTCATCACCATTCAATCCAAAAAGAAAAAGTTTTCAAAATAAATTATTGTAAAAGGTTTCTAGTTCAATTGGTTGAGTACAATTGATGATGGTGATGGTATGTTCCTTGATTATGTCATCTACCAAAGTTCAAATATCTCAAAGGTGTAATAAATAAGAGATACATTCTAGATTGTGCCCCAATTAATTTTAGTAAAATGGATATCACTTAGTCTTTGGCTCCAACCTTAGAGAAGTTGATTATTTGTGCAATTGAATATATGATGATCCCTTAATCCTTGGCTTTGAGCTTAAAGAAGTTGATTATTAATCTAGTTGATGATATGATGATGATCATATTGAAAAGGAGATTGCTCATTAACATGAGACCTTCAAGAAGAATGTGTATGATCACAAGTAGATCTCCAGAGTTATTAAGTAATCCAAAATGTGTCTTATTAGTTGTCAGAATGATTAGGATTCTTCAAGTACCCATGTTGTTTTCCTTCTTTGTATTAATGTCGTGTATAGTAAAATTGCCAAAATACTAAAAAGAAAAGGCATACTCATGTCCTTTGTACAACACAAGAAACTTGAGAGATTGATTTAATATCTTGTTTCAGAGAAACTTAACACTCCATAAGAACAAGGATCGAGGAACATGGAGGTAACAAAATTTATGTAGTGTTTTCATTTATCTTTAGAAATTCAATTAGAATCCTTAAGCACTCCAATTGATTTTAAAGAATGGGATACTAATAAATTTTTATTCTATCATACAGTGGATAGAAGGCATCAACCTCTCTAGTACTACAAAACAATGTCTTATGATACTATCAGAAATTATACTACTTGCATCACATATTATGTGTGTAATGAATTTACTTGTAGGAGAGAAGAATAAAGTCTCTTAAGCCAAAAGGATTCTTTGCAAGCATGAGTAGTTGTCATATACTCAACTTCAATAGTGGACAAAGCAGCCATAGCCTATCGCTTACTCATCTAATAGATTGCACTACCAAATAAAGTAAACACTTAAACACTAGTGGGTCATCTACTATCAACATCACCTACCCAATCTAAATCCACATAACCATGAATATCAAGGGAATTTCCATATCCTATCAAATTACCATGATAATACAAGAAATACTCTGAGATGCCCCATTAATATTTGAAGACTCTTTTAAATGCAACCCAATAAATTCTACCTAGATTAGACATATAGTTGGAAAGAACTCACATTGCTTGGGCAATGTTTGGTCTAGTGCATATCATAGCATACATCAAACTTTTGACCACACTTTGGTGAGGCACCGTGCTCATGTCTTCCATCTCCAATGGTGATGTTGGACAATATGAAATAGATAACTTTATTTCAAGTGTGAGAGGAACACACAATGATCCACAATCCTACATATTAAACCTTTATAAAATTGAATTGACATATTTGCTATGGCCAAGCCATAGTTTTATGTTCATTCTATTTCTTCTACTTTATATCCCAGAAATGTGTTTAGCTACACCAAGATATTTCATTTTAAATTTTGTTGCAAGTTGAGACTTTCATTCTAAAATTATTCATTTACCTTTACCAATGAACGACATATAATCAACATATAACGTAATAAATAGGAAACAATCACCATCATCTTTATAGTAAACACAATGATTTGATTTAGAATACTCAAAACTCAAACTCAACACATATATATCAAATTTCTAGTACCATGTCCTATGACTATATTTGAGGCCATACAAATATTTTTTTAATTTACAAACCAACCTACTTTTACCTTTCACTACATAGTGCTCTAGTTATGTCATATAAATATCCTTCTCTAAATCACCGTGGAGAAAATTTGTTTTCACATCCATTTTCTCAACTTCTAGATCATAAGAATCATCAATAGAAAGCAAGAATCTAATGGATGTCATTTTTTGCAACAAGAGAAAAATATCTCACGATAATCAACACCCTCAACTTGAGAGTAACTTTTTGTAGCCAACCTTGTATTATACTTCTCAATACCTCAATCTAAACCAATTTTTTTCTTGAACATCCATTTGCAACCAATAGGTTTTAATCCTTTAGGCAATGATACTAGATCCCATGTATCATTATTTCAAAGTTGTCGTTTCTTCATATGTAGCAATCTTTTAGGATTTTATATCATTCATACCTAATGTATCTTCTAAAGATTTGGGTTCATCCATGTTAGTATTTAAAGAAAAAATACATCTTGAGTCATCAGGTTAATACCTTTCAAGTGGCTATTTATGCCTTGTAGACCTTCGAACAAATTGATTTGGAGGTTCTTCCTCCTTTGTTGTAGATTCAAAGCTAGATGAACTCTACTCAACTTCTTGTCTATCTAGGAGCCTTGATTCAATTTTCTCAAGTGTAAAAATTTTTGAATCACCTCTTTTTATCAACATTGTTCTAGCTACAATGTAACAGAAGAAGGATAGGTATCTCTAAAAATTACACTTATATATTAACGTTTGCTCAATAGGATCCCAAATCTTGTATCCTTTCACATCATCAATGTACATGGTGAATATACATTTCATGTCCTTGTTCTATAGTTTTGTTTGCTTCTTCTTCAGGCACATGTGTACATGCCTCACAACCAAAAACTCTAGGATGTCTCAACGAAGGCTTGTGACCCGACCATACCTTTGTAGGTGTTTTATCAACAAGAGTTGATATAGGAGACCTATTAATCAGGTAGCAAGCAATTGCAACAACTTCAACCCAAAACTTGTTCTAAACCAACACCACTAAGCATACTCCTATCCTTCTCCATCAATGTCATGTTCATTCTTTCTACAACTCCATTCTGCTATAAAGAATACAAAGTTGTCTTTTGTTTTTGAATGCCACAATTTTTAAATAATATATCAAAATCCATCGCCATTATCAAATTTTTTTTAAATTATCTTCTTTCTGGTTTACAACTCAACCATTGCTTTAAATATAAACTTTACTTCTTGAAGGAAATGGCGTTGGGTGGGAGTGGGAGCGGAGGTTTATTTTTGAAATATGAGGAAGACGAAGGTGAGGATGGAGATGGGGATGACGCGAATGAGGAGGGAGATGGTGTCGGGGGGTTCATTTGGCATCGTTGGCTTTTTCCCGTGTTGCTGCTTGGTCTCTTTGTCTTTGGTTTACTATGTTCTACTACTCGGGGTGTGGCTTCCTTTGTGGGTCCTCTCCCATGCATGTTTTGTGTTGGCTTTGCCCGTGGCCTCCCTTGTTGTTCTAGCTCTGTGTTGGGTGGGGGTTGATCTTTGGGTTGTGACTCTTTGTGTCTGTGTGTGTGGTGCTAGTTGTGGTGCCATGAGTTCTTGTTGAGGGGTTGTTTGGGGAGATTGGTGGCCTTATCTCAAACCCTGACTACCATGTAGGGTTGGAAGTGGTTTTTTTCTTTTTGTGCCTTCTCTCCTCTTTCTTTGTTTGCAAGTTTTCCTAGCTCTCTTTAGCCTTTTTGGGGATTTTTTGCCTCAGTATGGTAGCTTTCATTACTTGGGGTTGAGGTTGCTAGTCTGGCTCTAGTGGAGTTGTTTGTGGATAATTTTCAACATGTTTCAGACCCTAACTGGCATGTAGGGTTGGAGGTTATTCTTCATTGTCTTGTCAGCTCTCTATTCTCTCTGCTTGGAGGCTTTTCTTGCCTTGTCCTTTTTCTTTTAGGTCCCTTTATCTCTTCTTTGGTGCTGGAGTTGGTTGTGGTACTAGGAGGTCTTGCTAAGGGGTTGTTTGAGGAGAATGGTGGCCTTATCTCAGACCCTAACTAGCATGTAGGGTTGGAAGTGGATTTCTCTTGTTGTGCCTCCTCTCCTCTTTCTCTGTCTGCAGGTTTTCCTGGCTCTCTCTGGCCTTTTTGGGGCTTCTTTTCCTCTGTATGGGTTCTTTTTTTGCTTGGGGTGGAGGTTGTTGGTCTGCCTCTGGTGGAGTTGCTTGTGGATAGTTTTTGGCATGTTCCAGACCCCAATTGGCATGTAGGGTTGGAGGTTGTTCTGTATTGTCTTACCGACTCTCTACTCTCTCTATTTGGAGGCTTTCCTTGCCTTGTCCTTCTTTCGAGGCCCATTGTCTCTTTTTTGGTACCGGTTGTTTTTCTAGGCAGGGAGGTTGCTTCTTTATGGCTCATGCTTCGTTGCAGTGATGGTTTTCTTTATGCTCCCAGTGGAGAATGTTTCTCTTGGTGTTGGGTTTTTTATATGGCCGACTGTCAGTCGGTTTTGCTGAGCTCTATGCCCTCCCCCTTTTGGGTCCTAAAGTTCATTTTCAAGGATGGGGGTGTGTTGTTGGCTAAAGAATTCTCTATGCTCTCCCCCTTTTGGGTCCTAAAGTTCATTTTCAAGGATGGGGGTGTGTTTTTGGTTGAGGAATGCTCTATTTTTTCTTCTTTGCTCTAGTTTACTTTATTGCCAAAGGATGCTATGGCGGTCCTTACTATGGGTGTAGCTACTTCCCTTTAGTTTTTTCAGTTATGGTCTTCTTTGGAGGTGGAGATTGCTCCTTCAAAGGTGGAGCCCTCTTCTATTGAGGTGGAGAGGTGTGTTGTGGATCGTGTGGGAAGTTCTATTTTTTGTGGTTTTGGGTCTCATTTCATCCTCTCCTATAGAGTGGATCCCTTCCTATTAAGGTGGAGGATGGGTTGGTGTTGTGGGTTGACTGGTGTTGTGTGTTTGCTAAGACTCTTCAATGTTTTACTCTAATTCCTAACTCTCCTATTGAGGTGGGGATCTTGGTTTTGTTGGATGGTGCTAACAAGTGTTGTGTTGTTGTCTGGCTGGTTCAGGCTAATGGTTACCTGGTTGTTTCTAGTTCACTATTGGTTGGTGATGTTAAATGTTATGTTATAGTCTGGCTGATTTAGGCTGATGGTTGCTTGGCCATCTGAGGTTGTTCTTGGGTCCAAGTTCCTTTGTAATTCTTGGTTGTATTGGGCTTAATATTCCTGTTAAAATATTTCTTTTTGGTGTAGATTTGAGATTTCAAGATAATATTTTATAATCTTCTTTTGGGTCGTTGTTGGTTGTCTTTGTTTATTTTATTACAACTTGGTCTCTTTGTGAGGGTTTTGGGTCCCCGTTAAAACCTGCTTGTTAATGGTTTCAGGTCCATTCAAAACTTGTTGTTAATGGTTTTGGGTCCATTCAAAACCTATTTCCCCCCTTAATCAAAACTCAACCATTGCTTTAAATTCTTTAAATTAATTAAAAACTTTAGATTTACTCTCTAGAAAATATACCCGTGTCCTTTTGTTATAATCATCAATAAATGAAACATAATATGTGATTTTTCAATGGAATGAATGTCTATAGCACCAAAACACATCATAATGAGTAAAAATGAATATGATTTTGTTTACCATAAATACAATTCCCACATAAATCAAAATCAGATTACTATTAGTCAATCCTTAAAAAAAAAAATCAAGATCCTTAGATTGTTTTCTCCAATGTGGGTAAGTCTCCAGTGTCATAACATAGTCTTTTATGTAGATAATTTTGATTCAAAAGAAAGAGCGCCCTTGGATACTTATACTTTCCATGACCATCCATTGAAGATGAAACCCTCACCTTTTCCAATAAAGTAGCCAAAAAAATTATTTCCATAAAAATACTATTACACTCAATAGTGTATGTGTCAATCTTATACAATGTGTCAATTTTGACACCTCTAGTGATCACCATAGCACCTCTAACCATCTTGCATCTTGCATAAGGAAATACTACTTACATGTACCCACATCCATTAGTTTGCTCACATATAACAAATTTTATGCTAATCCAAGGATGTGCAACACACCATTAATCATTTTTATTCTATCATTAGAAAACCTGATTCTAACTTTACCACGACCAAAAATATTTAAATAAGAATTCTCGCCCAATTACCTCCCTAAAATTCTGCATATTTATAAAACCAATCTCTATTAGAGGTCATATAGAAATATGCACCTAATTCAATTAACATGTTTCATAACTTACATAAGTGGCCAAATCTATAATGAATGCATCACCATCTTCCTTCTTGAATTTAGAATCATAATCAGGTTTCTTCTTTTCTTATTTGCACTCCTAATGGAAGTGTCTAGGATTATCGTAGTTCTAAAAAATAGCTTTGGACTTTTTAAGAGATTTGGATCTCCCTTGGAATTGGATTTATCATGCTTATTTTGTTGAATGAACAAGACATCTGAGAGGGGGATGAATCAGTTGTAGCAAATTAAAACTTCAAAACCCTCAATAGTAATCAGATCCACATGCATTCATTAAACCCTTATTCTATTAATGTGATTAATCATGAAATGCAAATAACAAAAACTAAAACAACAACACCATACACAAGAGAACACTAGATTTACGTGAAAACCCCAACGAGAGAAAAAACCACGGTGAGGATTAGCTCACAATATAAGTAATTTAAAAATTAATACAGGGCTCACTGTCATAATAGGACACGCTATCCAAAAAGGCTCACAATCAGGGCTCACTACCACTTAAAGAAATATAAGAAGATAGAAGAGAACTGTTACATGGAGAACACTTTCTGAATGCAACAGGAATCCACCACAATTGCTCCAACACTTTCGCAGTCTTGCTTGAATGATTTTAGACACCTTCAACTCACTACTTTCAAGAATCATAGCACTTGAAATTTGCACTACTCTTCTCAAATTTGCATCACATACATCAATCACATCTATCTCGCATCTATCTTACTTCTCTTACATCTCACATCACCACTCTTATTTATATTAACCTCATCCTCAAAATCCTTCTCTAAGGTCAACAACTATTTGTTACACTTACAAATTCAAATTAGGTCGGCACCTAAACATTCTCGTGGTGGATAGGAATAAAGGTGACCTATATAAATCCTTAATTAGGACCCAAATAGATCCCAACACACCTTAACATGCTTCCATAAACTTCACATTTAGTGCTAACACAAGGTCGGCCAATACTTGTGTAAAACACCATAATCATTAAGTACACACTTCCTTAAATCAATCTGAAACTTCCAGACAACAATATTCACTTGAACACGATCTACAATAATCCATGAACTACTTGAGATTCATCAAACACTTCATACAAACTCACATCATACAAATACTTCATCTCAAAACATTTGATAAACCTTATTCGCACATTGTCATATGAAGCTCACTTTGTACTGTACCAAATCAAGTAAAACCTTGAATACAAAAAAGATACAAACATTATAAGAAACTTCCCAAATTTGCACAACCTAAATCCAAACAATAGAGAAGCGTAGAGAAAATACATTTCTCCCAAGCCACGTAAAACATCACTGAAAGACTGGTTCACACACTCGTGAAAATATCTCATATTGTACAATGATCCAGAAACCCAAATTATGAATATAGCAACCTCTAAAAATCATGAGCAACATATCAAACCTGCACAGACATAGCCTCAACATAAAAGAAACACAAAGCACAATACTGGAGCACATTTTGAACACTTACACAACACTGTTTACCCTATATATCAAATTTTCTCAAAAGCACTCGGAAACCAAGTACCAGAGACATCATTTTAGCTCATTACTTCATTCCAACTCATCTCCAGGCACAACAACAAGAAGATAGCTCCATGTACTTACAACACTTCCTCAGAGTCTCAATGACATATGCACAACCTACAACAACTTGTTCTCTCCTTTTCACAATTCTCTCAATATCTTTGATAACTTCATCATGCAATGATTTCCTTAACACATAGTTGACATCAATGATAACATTAGACTGTAGAATTCCTATTGACATCAATGACAACACCTTCACACTTTCAACAATATCCCTCTTTGTCATTGATGGCAACACATAATGTGAAAAAACCATCAAAGACAACATACAAACATTCTCCTCTTTTTTATTAGATAGCCTTCACAACATTCCTGCACACTCTTCCCCTAAGTAGATAAGTTTTTCACATGATTTTCTCCCCTTTGACATCAATGGCAAAAGATAAAGTTTTTGCATAATTCTCCCCCTTTGACACATAACCAAAATAGTTGCTCTAAATACTTCCCCTAGGAGTACACCCAGCCAAATCACAACTCAATGACAACACATGACACTACCTACTCCCCTTAAGTAGCCATCAGTCCAAAAGAGATAGATCCATAGATCCACTAGACTAATGCACCTCCATATGCATCTAGTTCAACGAATGAGGGGGAAAAACCCCAAACTTCTCCCAAAGATACTCAAAAGTATCCTTAGGAAGATCCTTAGTAAATATGTCAACAATCTAATCCTTTGTAGGAACATACTCAAGCTTCACCTCATTCTCCATAACCTTCTCTCTCATAAAGTTTTACATAATTGATATATGCTTTGTCTTTGAATGCATCACTGGATTCTTTGAAATTTTAATTGCACTTGTATTATCACAAAAGATAGAAATAGGCTCATCATACACTATTTTGATATCTTTCAATGTCTATCTCATCCACAAAACTTGTGTACAACATGACATTGTTGCAATATACTCAACCTTTGTAGTAGACAAAGAAACTAAATCTTGCTTCTTACTTAACTATGACACCAATCTACATCCAAGAAAGAATGCGCCACCACTTGTATTTTTCCTGTCATCAACACAACCAGCCTAATCTACATCTGTGTAAGAATTTAATGTGAAATCCGTATCCTTAGGATACCACAAGCCATAATACGAAGTGCCTCTTAAATATCTAAATATCCTCTTCACTGTTGCAACATGTGTTTCTTTAAGATATTCTTGAAATCTAGCCACGAGACAAACTGCATGCATGATATCCAATCTAGTAGCAGTTAGATACAATAGTCCACCAATCATAGATCTATATTTTCTCTGATCATCCTTGGGTGAATAATCATCTTTGCTCAATTTACAACTAGTCACCATAGGAGTGCATACTGGTTTAGAGTCATCCATTCCAAACTTCTTCAACATCTCTTTGACATACTTAGATTATGAAATGAAAATCCCTTTATTTGTTTGATTAATTTATAGCCCAAGGAAGAAATTCATCTCCCCAAACATTGACATTTCAAACTATTTTTGCATCTCTTCAACAAATTTCTTACACATAACTTCATTTCCACCAAAGATAATATCATTCGCATACACAACCACTATCAAAATTTTGTCTTCCTTAATTTTGAAGTAAAGATTACTATCTACGGTGCCTTTACTAAATCTTTTTTGTATCAAATATCTATCCAATCTTGCATACCAAGCTCTAGGATCTTGCATCAATCCATATAGTATCTTCTTCAATTTACATACCATATCTGATAGATCTGACAATTGAAATCCTTCTAATTGTTCCATGTAAACCTCTTCTTCCTGTTAGAGTAATAAGTTGTTTTACTTAATTAATTTAATCATATTGGTTAATTAATTAAGTCACTTATCACTTTAGTTACTTAAGCTAAACTTAGGCACATTAATGATTAATTATTTATTAATTATTAAGTGTGCACACTAGGGTTTCCCTTTTAGGGTTTCTTGATCTCCTTTCATAAGGATTGATCTCATTGTAATTATCAACGGGAGAATATTTGTAGCTTTCATATCTTCTTGAAAGTTTCTCTCTTCTGTAGCTTTTTCTTGTTGAAGATAATTGCACATATTGTTTTGCAGATCTCTTGTGTGGAAGGTGTTTTGTTTGTTGTTTGATCCTATGGCTCGTGGTTTTGTGCTTGTTTCACAATTCTAACATGGTATCAG
>VDFB02369309.1:0-35220 GCA_007258455.2 Sequoia sempervirens
TTTTCACCAACATGCAAAAACCCCTCAAAAATAGAATATACGAAACAATTTTTTTGGGAAAATAAAAAATATGAGTTTTATAGGTGTTTGTGTGTTCATCTGCTTTTTCAAAAAAATATTTGTTTTTGAAGAAGATAGATATTTTTGGAAAGTAGAAGTAGTAGAGGTAACATAGGAAAAATTTTGTAATCTTTTTAAGAAATATCTGAGAAATGGGTTTTGTAGAGGTTGTCGTTCTGAGTAGACCTAGATCTTCCTTTTTTTGAAAAACTCATTTTTCAACAACATGCAAGAACCCCTGAAAAATAGAATCTACGAAACAATTGTTTTAGGAAAATTGGAATATGGTTTTTATAGGTGCTTGTGTGCTAAAAAGACTCAGATCATCCGTTTTTTGAAAAAATGAGTTATTCTTGAAAAAAATAGATTTTTTTTTTAAAGTAGAAGCAGTAGAGGTAATAGAGGTAAATATTTTGTATCTTTTTATGAAAAATCTATGAAATGAGTTTTTTAGAGAATGTCGTTCTGAGTAGACCCAGATCATCCCTTTTTCAAAAAACTATTTTTTCACCAACATGCAAGAACCCTTGAAAAATAGAATCTATGAATTTTTTTTGGTAAAATAAAAAATATGGGTTTTATAGCTGCTCGAGAGCTAAAGAGACCTAAATAGAAACCTAAATAGTCTGTTTTCTTTTTAAATAAGTTGTTTTTGAAAATAATTGATTTTTTTGAAAAGTAGAAGCAGTAGAGACAAAGGCAAATTTTTTGAATATTTTTATGAAATATTTGAGAAATGAATTTTGTAGAGAATCTCGTTCTTAGTAGAAACAAATCGTCCTTTTTTAAAAAACTAAATTTTCACCAACATGCAAGAACCCCTCAAAAAGACAAACCTAAGTGGTTTCCTAAATGCACAACTACAGTGTAATTCACATTAGAAGTCACCAAAGTTGATCGACAGCCTGAAAAAGACAAACCTAAGTGGTTTCCTAAATGCGGCTATGACTCAACGATAAATGAAGGTTCGCTAAAGGCTATACAAAATACACCTATAGAATGCACAACTATAGTGTAATCCACAATTGTAGATACCAAAGTTGATCAAAGGCCCACGAAAACTCAAAGATGATCGTTTTCCTAAATGTGGCTATAACTCAACAAAAAATGAACATTCATAGAAGGAGATAGAAACTACGTGTTTAGAATGCACAACTACAGTGTAATCCACAACCGTAGTCACCAAAGTTGATCGATGGCCCACGAATCCTAAAACAATTGCTATTTCCTAAATGTGGCTATAACTAAAAAAAAAATGAAGGTTCCTGAAAGGTGATTAAAAATATTCATACACAATGCCCACTACAATACAATCCACAATCGTAGTCACCAAAGTTGATTGATGGCCGAAAAAAACACAAACATGAGCCGCATTTAGGAAACTCCTCATGATTAAGTTTTCTAGGCCATCATTCAACTTTGGTGACTACGATTGTGGATTGTACTATAGTTGTGCATTCATACGTGTAGTTTCTATCGCCTTTCACGAACGTTCATTTTATGTTGAGTTATATTTGTATTTTGGAAATCACTCATGTTTTAGTTTTTCTGGGCCATCGTTCAACTTTGGTGACTATGATTGTGGATTGTACTGTAGTTGTGCATGCTATACAGATATTTTTAATTGCCATTCACGAACGTTCATTTTTTGTTGTGTTATCATTGCATTTCAGAAAATGCTCGTGTTTGACATTTCCTGGGCCATCGATCGACTTTGGTCACTACGATTGTGAATTATAGTGTAGTTGTGCATTCTATACACGTGTTTTCTATCGCATTTTGCGAAACTTCATTTTTTGTTGACTTATAGCTGCACGTTTTCGTGGGTGATCAATCAAGTTTGGTGACTACGATTATGGATGGCACTGTAGTTGTCCATTCTACGTGTATTTCCTCGCTTTTCGCAAGCCTTCACTTTTTGTTGAGTTATAGCCGCATTTAATAAACCGCTCAAGTTTGAGTTTTCGTGGGCCATGGATCAACTTTGGTGACTATGCATGTGGATTACACTATAGGTCTGCATTCTATACGTGTATTTTCTATTGCCTTTCGCGAACATTCATTTTTTGTTGTGTTAATCAAAAATATGGCTTTTATAGGTGCTCGTGTGCTGAAGAGACCCTAATCATCAGTTTTTTTAAAATTAGTTCTTGAAAAATATAGATTTTTTTTTAAAAGTAAAAGCAATAGAGGTAATAGAAGAAATTTTTTTGAATCATTTTATGAAAAAATTGAGAAATGGGTTTTCTAGAGAATGTCGTTATTAGTAGACCCATATCATCCTGTTTTTGAAAAACTAATTTTCCACCAACATGCAAGAACCCCTCAGAAATAAAATCTACGAAATAATTTTTTTGGGAAAATTGAAAAATATGTGTTTTATAGGTGTTGGTGTGCTGAAGAGATTGAGATTGTCCGTTTTTTGAAAATATAAGTTGGTTTTGAAAAAGATAGATTGTTTTTAAAAGTAGAGACATTAGAGTTAACATAGGCAATTTTTTTGAATATTTTTATGAAAAATCTGAGAAATAGGGTTTTTAGAGAATGTCATACTAAGAAGATCAAGATCATCCTTATTTCGAAAAAGTACTTTTTCACCAATATGCAAGAACCCCTAAAAATAGAATCGTTCTAAGTAGACCTAGAATGTCCTTTTTTCGAAAAACTATTTTTTCACTCAACAAATAAAAAGGTTCATCATAGGCTATAGAAAATACGCATACAAAATGGACAACTATAATGCAATAGACAATTGTAGTCACCAAAGTCAAGAAATATAACTACTACGAACGGTTTCCTAAATGCGGCTATAACTCAAGAAATATAAAGGTTCACAAAAAGCAATAAAAAATACATGTATAGAATGGAAAACTATAGTACTATCCACAAACGTAGTCACTAAAGTTGAAAAATGGCCCACTAAAACTCAAACATTAGCAGTTTCCTAAATGTGGCTATAATTCGACAAAAATGAAGTTTCGTGAAATGTGATAGAAAGCACATATAGAGAATGGACAACTACAATGCAATCTACAATCGTAGTCACCAAAGTTGATCGATAGACCACGAAATCTCAGACATGAGCGGTTTCCTAAGTGCAGCGATAACTCAATAAAAAATGAATGTTTGTGAAAAGCGAGAGAAAGTACGTGTATAGAATGCAAAACTACAATGTAATCCACAATTGTAGTCCCCAAAGTTTATCAATGGCCCATGAAAACTCAAACACGACCACTTCCCTAAACGTGGGTATAACTCAACAAAAAATGAAGGTTCATGAAACGTGATAGAAAATTCGTGCATAGAATGCACGAATACTATGCAATCAAACTCGAGCAGTTTCCTAAATGCGGCTATAACTCAACAAAAATGAAGGTTCGTGAAAACTAACACAAAATACATGTAGGGAATCGACAAGTACAATGCAATCAACAATTTTAGTTACCATAGTTGTTCGATGGACCACGAAATCTCAAACACAAGCGGTTTCCTAAATGCAGCTATAACTCAACAAAAAACGAAGGTTCACGAAAAGTGATAGAAAATATGTGGGTAGAATGCACAACTATAGTGTAATCCATAATCGTGGTCACCAAAGTTGATCAATGGCCCACGAAAATTCAAACATGAGCGTTTTCCTAAATTCGGCTGTAACTGAACAAAAAATGAAGGTTCATGAAAGGCGATTAAAAATATGTATACAAAATTCACAACTACAGTACAATCCACAATCCTAGTCAGCAAAGTCGATTGATTGGCCTAGAAAAACTCAGACATAAGCAGTTTCCTATATGTGGCTATAACTCTACAAAAAATGAATGTTCGCGAAAGGCAATAGAAAATAAGTGTATAGAATACACAACTACAGTGTAATCCACAATCATGGTCACAAAAGTTAATCAATGGCCCACAAAAATTCAAACACAAGCGTTTTCCTAAATGCGGCTATAACTGAACAAAAAATGAAGGTTCATTAAAGGTAATTAAAAATATGTGTACAAAATTCACAACTACAATACAATCCACAATCGTAGTCAGCAAAGTTGATTGATGCACCCAGAAAAACTCAGACATAAGCAATTTCCTATATGTGGCTATAACTCAACAACAAATAAGGGTTCGCGAAATGCGATAGAAAATACACGTATAGAATGCACAACTAGAGTGTAATCCACAAGTGTAGTCACCAAAGTTTATTGATGGCCCACGAAAACTAAAACTCGAGTGGTTTACTAAGTGGGGATATAACTCAAAAAAAAATGAAGGTTCACGAAAGGCGATAAAAAATACGCATAAAGAATGGACAACTATAGTGGAATCCACAATTGTAGTCACCAAAGTTGACTAATGACCCACGAAAACCCAAACACGATCAGTTTCCTAAGTGCAGCTATAACTCAACAAAAATATGAAGTTCCACAAAAGGCGATAGAAAATACACGTATAAAATGCACAACAATAATGTAATCCACATTCATAGTCACCAAGGTTGATCGATGGCCCATGAAAACTCAAACATGAGTGTTTTCCTAAATACAACTTTAGCTCAACAAAAAATGAAGGTTTAGAAAAGGCGATAGAAAATAGCTATACAGAATGAACAACTATAGTGTAATCCACAATCGCAGTTATCAAAGTTGTTTGATGGCCTACGAAAACTCAAATATGAGCTATTTCCTAAATGCGGCTATAACTAAACAAAAAATGAGGGTTCGCGAAAGGCAATAGAAAATACACATGTAGAATGTACAACTACAATGCTATCCACAATTGTAGTCACCAAAGTTGATCGGTGGCCCAAGAAAACCCAAAAATGAGCGGTTTCCTAAGTGCAGCTATAACTCAATGAAAAATGAAGGTTCGTGAAAGGAGATTAAAAAAATGTGTAAAACTGCACAACTATAATACAATCCACAATCGTAGTCACCAAATTTTAATGATGGCCCACAAAGTCTCAAATATGAGCGTTTTCATAAATGCGGCTATAACTCAACAAAAAATGAAGGTTCACGAAAGTCGATAGAAAATACGTGTATAGAATGCAAAACTCTAGTGTTATCCACAATCACAGTCACCAAAGTTGATAGATGGCCCATGAAAACTGAAACTCGAGCGGTTTCCTAAATGCAACTATAACTCAACAAAAAATGAAGGTTTGCGAAAGGCGATAGAAAATACATGTACATAAAGGAGAACCACAGTGCAATCCACAACTGTAGTCACCAAAGCAAATCGATGGCCCACACAAACTCAAACACGATCGGTTTCCTAAGTGCAGCTATAACTGAACAAAAAATGAAGGTTCACAAAAGGCGATAGAAAATACACGTATAGAATGCACAACTATAGTGTAATCCAAATGCATAGTCAACAAAGTTGATCGATGGCCCACGAAAACTCAAACAAGTGCGTTTTCCTAAATATGACTTTAAACTCAACAAAAAATGAAGGTTCATGAAAGGCGATTAAAAATATGCATACAAAATTCAGAACTACAGTACAATCCACCATCATAGTTACTAAAGTTCATTGATGGCCAACAAAAACACAAATTTGAGTGGTTTCCTAAATGTGGATATAACTCAACAAAAAATGAATGTTCGCGAAAAGCGAGAAAAAATATGCATATAGAATGCACAACTACAGTGTAATCTACAACTGTAGTCACCAAAGTTGATCGATGGTCCAAAAAAACTCAAATGCAAGCGGTATCCTAAATGGGGCTATAACTCAACAAAAAATGAAGTTCGCGAAAGGCGATAGAAAATTAGCGTTCATAATGCACAACTATAATGCAATCCACAATCATAGTCACTAAAGTTGATTGATGGCCCACGATAACTCCAATACAAGCGGTTTCCTTAATGGGACTATAAATCAACAAAATATGAAGGTTTACTAAACGCGAGAAAAAATACTCGTACATAATGGACAACAATAGTGCAACCCACAATCGTAGTCAACAAAGTTGATTGATGGCCCACAAAAACTCAAACACAAGCAGTTTCCTAAGTGCAGCTATAACTCAACGAAAAGTGAAAGTTTGCGAAAGGCGATAAAAAATACGCATATAGAATGCATAACTATGTTGTAATCCACAATCGTAGACACCAATGTTGATCCTAAATGTGGCTATAACTCAACAAAAAATGAAGGTTCGTGAAAGGTGATTAAAAATATGCATAGATAATGTACAACTACAGTACAATCCACAATCCTTGTCACAGAAGTTGATTGATGGCCCACAAAAACACAAACATGAGTGGTTTCCTAAATTCGTGTTTGATTTTTTCTAAGCCACTGTTCAACATTGGTGACTATGATTGTGGATTGCACTGTAGTTGTCTATTTTGTACACGTATTTTCTATCGCCTTTCGCGGACCTTCATTTTTTTTTTAGTTATAGCGACATTTAGGAAACTCCTCATGTTTGAGTTTTCATGGGCCGTTGATCAACTTTGGTAACTATGATAGTGGATTGCATTGTAGTTGTGAATTCTATAGTTGTATTTTCTATCACATTTCGCGAACCTTAATTTTTCGTCGAGTTATAGCCGCATTTAAAGAACCGCTCATGTTTGAGTTTTCGTTGGTCGTCGATCAACTTTGGTAACTATGGTTGTGGATTGCACTGTAGTTGTGAATTCTATTATTGTATTTTCTAAAACCTTTCGTGAACCTTACCTTTTCATCGAGTTATAGCCGCATTTAACAAACCGCTCATGTTTGAGTTTTCATGGGGCATCAATCAACCTTGGTGACTAAGATTGTGGATTGCACTATAGTTTACCAATGTACACATATTTTCTATTGCATTTCATGAACATTCATTTGTTTGATAAGTTATAGCTACACTTAGGAAACAACTCGTGTTTGAGCTTTCAGGGGTCATCGATGAATTTTGGTGACTACAATTGTGGATTACTCTATAGTTGTGCATTCTATATGTGTATTGTCTATCGCCTTTCGCGAACCTTCATTTTTTTCTTGAGTTATAGCCGCACTTAGGATACCGCTCATCTTTGAGTTTTCGTGGGGCATCGATTAACCTTGGTGACTATGATTGTGGATGGCATTGTAGTTGTCCATTCTATACATGTATTTTCTATCACCTTTCGTGAACCTTCATATTTGGTTGAGTTATAGTCGTATTTATGAAAGCACACATATTTGAGTTTTCATGGGCTATCGATCAACTATGGTGACTACAATTGTGGATTGTGTTGTAGTTTTCTATTATATACACGTATTTTCTATTGCATTTTGAAAACCTTCATTTTTGATTGATTTACAACTGCATTTAGAACACCGCTTGTTTTTGAGTTTCTGTGGGCCATCGAAAAACTTTGGTGACTACGCTTGTGGATTACATTGTAGTTGTGCATTCTATACACGTATTTTCGATTGCCTTTCGTGAACCTTCATTTTTTGTTGAGTTATAGCCACATTTAGGAAACCACTCATGTTTGAGTTTTCGTGGGCCATCTATCAAATTTGGTGACGACGATTGTGGATTGCACTGTAGTTGTTCATTATGAACGCCAATTTTCTATCGCCTTTCGCGAACCTTTAGTTTTTGTTGAGTTATAGCCACATATAGGAAACCGCTCGTCTTTGAGTTTTTCTAGGCCATCGATCGACTTTGGTGACTACGGTTGTGGATTAAACTTTATTTGTGCATTCTATATGCATATTTTCTATCGCCTTTTGCAAACCTTCATTTTTTATGTGTATTTTCTATCACCTTTCTGAACCTCATTTTTCGTTGAGTTATAGCCGCACTTAGGAAACCGCTCGTGTTTGAGTTTTCGTGAGCCATCGATCAACTTTGGTGACTATGATTATGGATTGCACTGTAGTTGTCTATTCTATATGCTAATTTTCTATCGCCTTTCACAAACTTTCATTTTTTTTTGAGTTATAGACTCATTTAGGAAAACTCTCGAGTTTGAGTTTTCGAGGGCCATGGATCAACTTTGGTGACTACGGTTGTGGATTACACTGCAGTTGTACATTCTATACATGTATTTTCTATCTCCTTTCATGAACCTTCAATATTTGTTGAGTTATAGTGGCATTTAGGAAACCTCTCATGTTTGAGTTTTTGTGGGCCATATAAATCAACTTTGGTGACTATGATTGTGGATTGTATTGTAGTTTTGCATTTTTTACACTTTTTTTTTTTTTAATAAAAGAGCAGTAAGAACTTTTATTAATCAACAAAAGAGGTACAAAGCATTAAGCATAAGAAAAACCTGAAAGGGCCCCAAGACAACAAGCAAGAGATCAAGAATCATTAATGCAACATTTCACATCCTCAGTAACTCAACCCTCCAAATCCTGGGCAAGGTCCGTCGATAAACTGTCCAAATCATCCACCAACCATGTCCTATTCTTCTTAGAGGGCAATTTTACCAACTCATTAGCCACCTTGTTCCATTCACGAGGGATATGGGAAAAAGTGACAGAATCTAATAAATCCCAAAGGTTGGCAATTTGTTTTGCCACCACCGCCAATTGCCAACTAACAACATCAAAATGTCATCTATTTATCAAGTCAACCACCACCTGAGAATCAGATTCACATATAATATGTTTCCAGCCAAGAGCGTATGCCCTCTTGAAGGCCGAAAGAATTGCCAAAGCCTCCATGAGGTTATTGGAGTGTTGCCCCTTATACTCTGAGAAAAAGAACACAACCACCTCAGAACTATCCCTACCCACCCCACCAATACTAGAGTGCCCAGGATTACCTCTTGAAGACCCATCAGTGTTGATTTTCAAAACCCTAGTGGGAGTAAGCATCCAATGCCCTCCTCTAAAGACCTTGCCTCTAGAGCTCCTACCCCACCCAACCCTAGGCCTTCCAGTGTTATGAACAAAAATCCCCGACTTTTGAATTACTCCAGTATCCCCAAGGTCAACTGGTACAGACAAATCACATTTAGCATGTAACGTCTCTTGTAGAGCCCCAAGAATGTGAGCCCAAACTTGGCCCACCAATAACTTCTTGTCCAAAAAGATCCTTTGGTTGCGCTCCAACCAAATCTGCCAAATAATTAGACTAGGGCCAATAGGCCAGGCAGTGTGCAAAAAAGAAGTCTTTGCCATAGTAGGCCCGGTATTCTGCCAAAACTCACCAAGAGAAGAAGGATGCCGACACGACATATTCCAAGCCCCCCACTAGAAGTGCCAAATAGTCCTAGCAAAGGGGCACTGAAAGAAAAGATGAGAAGCAGTCCCAAGTCAACCACCTGCCATACACAACTAACCAAGAGAAAAAAATGCATTTTGGCCAGGAGAATTGATTCTGAATGTTTTTCCTCCAAGGAACCTCAGCACTGCCTAAAGTCTTTCTGTCCAAAGCACGATACCCTAAAGCAACAGAGTACTTCCCTTTAGGATCTGAGTCCCAAGCCAACACAACCCTCTCTCGAAGCGAACAACACAATCTATCAGCTAAAATGGTGGACAACTCCCTCCTATCCTCCAAAGATCCGCCAAAAGGCCACTCCTGCATATCCCTCCACTGATAAATGACAGTCTACCCCAAAACGTGAGGGGCTTTGAAATACATCACTTCGTTCCAACCAACTTGATAAAAAATCCTACTAAAATTCCCCAAGTGAGGATGTGAGGAGAGGATAGGCGGGAAGCCATCCCAAGAGTCAAAGCCTTGTTTAACCAGCGGAGCTCCCCTCTTGAGAGTTTCCTAGATCATAGAGCCTCTTCCCAAAAGACAAAAGCGAGGAACCTCAGTGCCATCCACCTCCCCAAGATACTTGAAGCTAAGGATCTTAGCCTAGGTCTGATGCTGATGTGAATAGCACCTCCAATACAACTTAGCCACCAATGCTTGTCCATTCCAATCTGCTCTACGCAATCCCAAGCCACCATCCTGTTTCGGCCAACAAACAACTTCCCACTTAATTAAGCTCCACTTTCTCAAGAGGAGATTACCCGACCAAAGAAACTTCCTACAAAGGCCCTCAAAATACTTGATCAAACTTAAAGGGGCAGTCATCACAAAACATTTGTATGTCGGTAGAGCTTGCACAACAGACTTTAATAGAGTGACTCTGCCCGCAGTTGATAACCATCTATAGGTCCAATGACAAACCAGTCCTTAGAATTTATCAATCACCTCTTGCCAGAAATGCTTGGGATTTGGGCGCACATCCAGAGGGATAGCTTGATAGGTAAAGGGAACTTTCCCCACCTGAAACCATAAGATCCTGGCAATACGTTGTTGTATAAGCCTGGGGGTATTAAAGAAGCAAGACATACTTTCATTAATGTGTTGTCCTAAGGTTTCTAGGTAGCAATCCAAAGGCTAACGAAAAAAATTCCTTCTACCACCTTAGCAACCCCCATCAAGCCCGAGTCGTCGACAAACTGAAGATGGGTTTGAGGAGAAATGGATTTGTTGTAGTTCCATCCATGAATAAGCCCAGCTGCAACTTGGAACTTAATGAGCCTCCCCAAACCTTCAACCATCAAAATGAACAGATAAGGGGATAAAGGATCTCCATGCCGAAGACCTCTTGAGGCACCAAACAACTCAAAGGATTCCCCATTTATGAAAACCGAAAAGGAGGGTGTCTTTCCACAGCACATGACCCAATCGATCCACTCACTGCTGAACCCAAAGGCTCCAAGAATTTTGATAAGAAAACCCCATTTGACCCTATCATAGGCCTTTGACATGTCCAATTTTATGAACATAGCCTTATCCCTCGAAGAGGCCATGGAGTGAATAGCCTCCTTCGTAATCACAACACCATCTAGAATTTGTCTACCCGCTACAAAGCCCCCTATTCCTTTGAGATTAGCTTATCCAACCAAGGCTTCAAGCACTTGGCAATTAGTCTTGTGATGATTTTATACACCATGTTACACAAAGCAATTGGTCGAGAGAGGTCTAGAGAATCAGCACCCTCATGCTTTGGAATAAGGGAAAGAAAAGTGGCATTCATAGCTCTCAACATTTGCTTGTTCCTTAGAAATTCTTGCACAACCTCCAACAAGTCAAGACTGATCACTTCCCAAAATTCCTGATAGAACTCGACTGGGAACACATTAGGACTAGGAGCTTTCCCCTTTTTCAGCTGAAACACCACATCCTCTAACTCCTTCAAAGAAATCAGCTCGAGAAGAGAGGCATTCATATCCATTGTCACCAAAGGAGGGATACAAGCCAGGATAAAATCTTCCTCCTCATTGGCCAGCGGGGTATCTTTAGAAAAAGATTAGAGAAGAAACGAACTGCCTCATTAGAGATTTCCAAAGAGGAAGAAAGAATAGATCCCTCAGAAGAATGAAGAGAAGAGATAATGTTACCCTGTCTTTTAGCCTTTACCGAGTTATGGAAGAAGGAGGTATTCTTATCCCCTTATTGAAGCCAATCAATACGAGCCTTCTGCTTCCAAAAAATTTCCTCATGAAACTCCCATTCCTCATGTACTTTGTCTGCTTCATCCTCTAACCTGCTCAAAGCCGTATCAAACCCATGCTCCCTGATCTACCTAGTAATAAAATCCAGGTGCTCTTGAGCAACCCTTTTATGCTGAAACACATTGCCAAATTGATGCTTATTCCAATGCTTTAGTTTATACTTCACATATTGAAGCCTCTTCATAAAAGTGTACATAGCAGTCCCAAAAGTTGGTCGACCTTCAACCCACCATTTAGACACTAAGTCAAAAAGACCCTCCTCCCTTGGCCACCAGCTAAATGAGCAAAGAATTTGATCGGTCAGTGATCTAATCCTCGCCAATCTAAGATTTCAGAGCTTATTAGCCACTTTCACTAACCCAGAAATTGGATACCACAAACCTATCCAATCTTTCAGAAATAGCTTCTTCCCCAAGCCTCCTGTTATTCTAGGTAAACGTGCCATTTAAGGGTTTGATATCCACAAGCATAAGTCGGGCCATATTCTCCCTTAGAAGATCAAAGGAGGTATACAGACGAGGCACTCCCACCTTTTCTCCTCAAGAGAGACAATTGCATTGAAGTCACTTGACATAATCCATGGTAAAATGGGATCCAACGATGTCAAAAAAATTATATGAGACCATAAAAGAATCTTAACAGGGACATCTGACGGAGCATAGATATTGGATAGGAAAACTCTTTCCCCTGTCTCCAAACTTGACGCAACTAGAGAGATGGAGAATATACTAGAAAACCACCAAATAGGAGAGATTTGCCGAGGATCCCATAAGTAGGAAAGACCTCCAGAGCTCCCCTGTGCACCCACACATTGACATAAATCTCTATTCCAAATTTTAGAAGCACTCTGCATCATGCTATCAACAGATAACTTCGTCTCTTGGAGAAAAACCAAATCTAGAAAATGAGCAAAAACTAAATCCTAAATAGCCTTTTGTCTAGGGATTCTATTCATACCCCTCACATTCCACGAAAGCACAATCGTCGTGAAGGTTGGGCGAAGTGAGTATCCAAGGTCTTCACCGACCTAGATTCAACCAACGTCTCACCAGCCAACTTAACTTTCTCTTGATCCTTCTTTCTACCCACCTTTTGGGAGTTGTCAGGAGTACTCTTTTTTAGGGACTTTTGATGCACACCCAAAATATGAGAAGAAGTGGAAGCTTTACTCTTTGCAGAGCCTCTAGAGCCCGAACCTACAGCCGAGCCCACTCCTACATCAGTAGAGAGCAAAGAAGTACCAGTCCCCGCACACGGGTCCCCGAGCCCAGCCTCAAGGGAAGGAAAATAAGAGTCTTCTACTTCCCCAGGAGTCGTCATAGGGCCAAAAGCCAAAGACATAAGAGCCATAGACTTTGGATTATGAGAAGTAACTGGGGTAGCATCCACATGCATGTCAAGAGAGACCCCCTCCTCATGAATTAATCATTTAGCACATCAAACCTGTTGAACACCCCCTCCTCCTAGTGGTCCTAAAAAGTCCTCTTCATCCCTCGACCTTTATTTCTTGTCCTAATAGGTACAAACCCATCTTTATCCGTAGTCACCCCCTGCATGGGTCCTTTTCCCTTCTCAGAACCTAAGTTTGATGTATCCTTCCCATTCCTTGAGTTACCCACACCAGAAGCCCGTGGACACCTTCTTTTAAGATGACCATACTCTCGGCATAAATGACATCAAAACAACAGGGTTTCATAATCTAGGGGTTGAGTCCATGAACTAGATCCCACTGTCAGATCAATAGAATCAGGCAAAGTCTGGCTCAAGTCACTCTCCACACAAACACAAGCATAGGAAAAGATCTTCTTCTCCAAGGTTTACTGAGAGAGACCAGTCGGCTTACCCAACACCATTGCAATAGATTGTAGAATATCACTCCTCTAGCATTCAAGTCGTAGTCGAGGTAGGCGCACCCACACCGGGACCTTGGTCGGCAACTCTTCCGCTGAAATGAAATATGCATTCCATGGTTTAATGAACTAGCCGACTTGATTGTAGAAGTATGGGCCACCCTCAAAATCCCTATTTCTATCTTAAATGCATGAGAAATCCACTAGGAAGATGCATTCCCAGAAACTTACAAATTAAAACATGCTTACTAAAATATCCTAGATCATCTACAACAGCCTCCTTTTGAATTACCACCACTAGGCGTGCTTGAGCCCTCTCCAAACAGCCATTCACCTTCTACACTTTAAAGCCATTGATCCTGGACAAACCCTCGCGAGAAGAAGAGGGATTGAAAACCCCATCCCCAGCCTCCATCATAATATCATCTCTCTTCACCTCCTCCAAACCACCTTGTAAGTCCATTTTCACCACACCTGACAGCCCTAAACAAATCCCCACCTCACACAAGAACCCAACACATCAAACCATGATGACACCAAAAACACAACAACAATCAGGAATCAAAGTTTTGCTGCCCCTCCAAACATATACTCCCGCAACAGAGGGATTTTCGAAGAGCCCCGCACAGACCCCTCAGCCTGAGGCAATGCCTTGCACAGCCAAGGTAAAGAAAAAAAGAAAACAAAAAGGATAAAACACTCCCCTGAACACAGCAAACTCCCCTCACTCCAGCTAGCACCTTTACACTACCGATCCAGAAGGAAAATCAAGCATGCAACAAAGGATCCGGGCATGCAGGCCAGGCCTCACAGGCCACGGGCACCCGACAAACCAGCTTCCCATAACATCGCTCCTCGTCGTATTCTCATTCTATCTTCTCACTCTCGTTGGATCAAAGTTCTATGCATATTTTTAATTGCCTTTCATGTACCCTAACTTTTTTTAAGTTATAGCCGCAATTAGGAAAATCCTCGTGTTTGAGTTTTTGTGGGCCATTTATACACGTATTTTCTATTGCCTTTTGCAAACCATGATTTTTTGTTGAGTTATAGCCGCATTTAGGAAACCGCTCATGTTTGATTTTTTGTGGGCCATCGATCAACTTTGGTGACTATTATTGTGGATTGTACTATAGTTGTGCATTATGTACGCATGTTTTTAATCACCTTTCATGAACTTTCACTTTTTGTTGAGTTATAGCCACATTTAGGAAAACCCTTATGTTTGAGTTTTCGTGGGCCATTGATCAACTTTGGTGACAATGATTGTTGGTGACACTGTAATTGTGCATTCTATATGCATATATTGCATCGCCTTTCGCAAACCTTTATATTTTGTTGAGTTATAGCCAAATATAGGAAACTGCTCGAGCTTGTTTTTTCGTGGGCCATCGATCAATTTTGTTGACTACGATTGTGGATTGCACTGTAGTTGTGCATTCCATACCCATTTTTTCTATTACCTTTCGCGAACCTTCATTTTTTGTTGACTTATAGCCGCATTTAGGAAACCACTCATGTTTGAGTTTTGGTGATCCATCAATGAACTTTGGTGACTACGTTTGTCGATTGTACTCTAGTTGTACATTGTATACACGTATTTTCTATCATCTTTCGTGAACCTTCATTTTTCGTTTAAATATAGCTAGACTTAGGAAACCGCTCATGTTTGGGTTTTCATGAGCCATCGATCAACCTTGGTGACTACGATTGTGAATTTCTCTATAGTTGTCCATTTTGTATGCGTATTTTCTATCGCCTTTTGCAAACCTTCATTTTTTTTGAGTTATAGCCGTATTTAGGAAATCGCTCGAGCTGGGGTTTTCATGGGCCATCGATCAACTTTGGTGATTACGCTTGCGAATTATAATGTAGTGCATTCTATATGCGTATTTTCTATCAGCTTTCACGAAAATTCCTTTTTCGTTGAGTTATAGTCATACTTAGGAAACCGCTCGTGTTTGAGTTTTCGTGGACCATCAATGAACTTTGGTGAGTACAATTTTGGATTCAATTGTAGTTGTCTATTTTATACGTGTATTTTCTATCGCCCTGTAGTTGTGCATTCTCTACGCATATTTTCTATCGCCTCTTGGAAACCTTTATTTTTTGTTGAGTTGTAGCCGCATTTAGGAAACTGGTCATGTTTGAGTTTTTGTGGGCCATCAATCAACTTTGGCAACTATGATTGTGGATGCTACTATAGTTGTGCATTATGTACGCATTTTTTTAATTACCTTTAATGAACCTTCATTTTTTGTTTTGTTATAGCTGAATTTTGGAAAACACTCGCGTTTGAGTTTTCGTCGGCCATCTATCAACTTTGGTGACTACGATTGTGGATTGCACTATAGTTGTCCATTATGTATGCTTATTTTCTATCGCCTTTCGTAAACCTTCATTTTTTATTTAGTTATAGCCACATTTAGGAAACCACTCCACTTTGAGTTTACGTGGGCCATTGATCATTTTTGGTGACTACGCATACACATTACACTGTAGTTGTGCATTCTATATGCATATTTTTTATTGCCTTTCGCAAACCTTCTTTTTTTACTAAGTTATAGATGCATTTATGAAACCGCTCGTTTCTGAGTTTTCATGGGCGATGAACATTTGTGACTACGATTGTGGATTGTACTGTAGTTGTCTATTATGTACACATTTTCTATCACCTTTCGCAAACTTTCATTTTTCCTTGAGTTATAGCCGCATTTAGGAAATTGCTCGTGTTTGAGTTTTCATGGGCCATTCACCTTTGGTTACTACGCTTGTGGATTACACTCTAGTTGTGCATTCTATACATGGATACTCTAGTGTTTGAGTTTTTGTGGGCCATCAATCAACTTTTGTGACTACGATTCAAAAAATTTGCCTCTTACCTCTACTACTTCTAATTTTCAAAAAAATCTATCTTTTTTTAAGAACAACTTATTTTTTTTTTAAATGGATGATCTGAATCTCTTTAGCGAACGAGCACCTATAAAACCCATATTTTTAATTTTCCTAGCATATATTGTTTCGTAGATTCTATTTTTAATGGGTTCTTCCATGTTGGTGAAAAATTATGAATATTAATTTTCTATCGCCTTTGACGAACCTTCATTTTTTGTTGAACTATAGCCGCATTTAGGATACTGCTTGGGTTTGAGGTTTTGTGGACCATCGATCAACTTTGATGACTACGCTTGTGGATTACACTGTAGTTGTGCATTCTATATGAGTATTTTCTATCCCATTTTGTGAACCTTCATTTTTTGTTGAGTTATAGCCACATTTACTAAACTTCTCATGTTTTTGTTTATGTGGGCCATCAATCAACTTTGGTGACTACGATTGTGGATTGCACTATAGTTCTCCTTTCTGTACATGTATTTTCCATTGGTTTTCACGAACCTTCATTTTTTTTGAGTTATAACCACATTTACGAAATCGCTCGACTTTCACTTTACGTGTGCCATCAACCAACTTTGTTGACTATGCTTCTGGATTACACTGTAGTGCATTCTATACATGCATTTTCTATCGCCTTTCACGAACCTTCTTTTTTTGTTGAGCTATAGCAGTATTTAGGAAACTGCTCATGTATGAGTTTTCGTGGGCCATCGATCAACTTTCGTGACTACAATTGTGGATTGCACTGTAATTCTCCTTTCTATACATGTATTTTCTATCGCCTTTCCTGAACCTTCATTTTTTTTTAGTTATAGCCACATTTAGGAAATCACTCGAGTTTGAGTTTTCGTGCAGCATCCATCAACTTTGGTAACTACGATTGTGGACTCTACTATAGTTGTGCATTTTTTAAGCATATTTTTATCGCCTTTCGCGAACCTTCATTCTTTCGTTGAGTTATAGCTACACTTAGGAAATCGCTCCTGTTTGTGTTTTCTTGGGCCATCGGTCAAGTTTGAAGACTGTGATTATGGATTACACTGTAGTTGTCCATCCTATACGCGTATTTTATATCACCTTTTGCGAACCTTCTTTTTTCTTTCAAATATAGCTTCACTTAAGAAACCGCTCATGTTTGCGTTTTTGTGGGCCATCAATAAGCTTTGGTGACTGCAATTGTGGATTGCACTGTAGTTGTCCATTTTGTACGTGTATTTTCTATCGCCTTTTAAGAACCTTCATTTTTCATTGACTTATAGCCACACTTTTGAAACCGCTCTAGTTTGAGTTTTCTTCGGCCATCAATCAACATTGGTGACTACGATTGTGGATTACACTATATTTGTACATTCCATACACTCATTTTCTTTCCCCTTTCGCAAACCTTCATATTTTTTTGAGTTATAGCGGTATTTAGGAAACCACTCATGTTTGAGTTTTTTTGTGCCATTGATCAACTTTGGTGACTACGATTGTGGATTACACTATAGTTATGCATTTTATACACGTATTTTCTTCACTTTTCGCAAACCTTCATTTTTTCTTGAGTTATAGCGGCATTTAGGAAACCATTCATGTTTGAGTTTTTGTGGGCCATGAATAAACTTTCATGACTACGATTGTGGATTGCACTATAGTTGTGCATTCGTAAGTATATTTTTAATCGCCTTTATAAAAGCTTCGTTTTTGTTGAGTTATAGCCACATTTGGGAAACCACTCATGTTTGGGTTTTTGTGCGCCATCAATCAACTTTGGTAACTACAATTCTGGATTGTACAATAGATCTGCATTCCATATGCACATTTTTAATCACTGTTCACAAACCTTCATGTTTAGGTTAGTTATAGTGGCATGTACAAAAACACTCGTGTATGAGTTTTCGTGCGCCATCGATCAACTTTGCTGATTACGATTGTGGATTACACTGTAGTTGTGCATTATATAAACGTATTTTCTATTGCCTATTGTGAACCTTCATTTTTCATTGAGTTATAGCTACACTTTGGACACCGCGTGTGTTTGAGTTTTCGTCGGCCATCGATCACCTTTGGTGAATACGATTGTGGATTGCACTATTGTTTTCCATTTTGTACGCGTATTTTCTATCGCCTTTGATTAACGTTCATTTTTTATGTAGTTATAGTCAGTTTTAGGAATCTGCTTGTGTTTGAGTTTTCGTGGACCATCAATCAACTTTGGTGACTACAATTTTGGATTGCACTGTAGTTGTACATTATGAACACTAATTTTCTATCGCCTTTCACGAACCTTCATTTTTTGTTGAGTTATAGCTGCATTTAATAAACCACTTGTGTTTGAGTTTTTATGAGCCATCGATCAACTTTGGTTACTATGCTTCTGGAATAAACTATAGGTTTGCATTCTATATGCGTATTTTCTATTGCCTTTCGTGAAACTTTCATTTTGTTTAGTGATAGCCGCACAAAAGAAACCATTCAGATTTGAGATTTTGCGGGCCATCGATCAACTCTAGTGACTACAATTGTGGATTGTTCGGTAGTTGTGCATTATGTCTGCATATTTTTAATCGCGTTTCACGAACCTTCATTTTTTCTTGAGTTATAGCTGCATTTAGGAAATTGCTCGTGTTTGAGTTTTTGTAGGCTATCTATCAACTTTGCTGACTACGATTGTAGATTAGACTATAGTTTTCCAATCTGTATGCCCATTTTTTATCGCCTTTCCCTAGCTTTTATTTTTTGTTGAGTTATAGCCTCATTTAAGAAACCACTCGTGTTTCAATTTTCGTGGGCCATCGATCAACTTTTGAGACTACGATTGTGGATTGTAATGAGGTTGTCCATTTTGTATGCATTTTTTTAGTCAATTTTGATGAACGTTCATTTTTCGTTGAGTTGGAGCTGCAATTGGGAAACCGCTCATGTTTGAATTTTTTGTGGTCCATAAATGAACTTTGGTGACTACGATCGTGGATTACACTACAGTTGTGTATTCTATACATGTATTTTCTATCACCTGTCATGAACCTTCATTTTTCGTTGAGTTATAGCCGCACTTAGGAAATCGCTCGTGTTTGAGTTTTTGTGGGGCATCAATCAACTTTGGTGACTACGATAGTTGATTGTACTGTACTTGTGCATTTTGTGCACATATTTTTAATCACCTTTCACGAACCTTCATTTTTTGGTTAGTTATAGCCGCATTTAGGAAAACGCTCGTGTTTGCATTTTCGTGGGCCATTGATCAACTTTGGTGACTATGCTTGTGGATTACACTATAGTTGTGCATTCTATACACGTATTTTCTATCACCTTTTGTGAATGTTCATTTTTTTTTGAGTTATAGTCTCATTTAGGAAACCGATCGTATTTGAGTTTTCATGGGCCATCGATCAACTTTGGTGACTACTATTGTGGATTACACTGTAGTTGTTCATTGTATACACATATTTTCTATTGCATTTCGTTAAACCTTCATTTTTTGTTGAGTTATAGTTGTATTTAGGAAACCGCTACTCTTTGAGTTTTCGTGTGCCATCGATCAACTTTGCTAACTTCGATTGCGGATTACACTTTAGTTGTGCATTTTATATGCATATTTTCTATCGCCTTTCACGAACCTTCATTTTTTATTGAGATTTCATGGGGCATTGATCAACTTTGGTGACTACAATTGTGGATTGCATTATAGTCCATTCTATATGCGTATTTTCTATCAGCTTTCGCGAATACTCATTTTTTTTATAGTTATAGCCGCATTTAGGAAACCGCTCATATTTGAGTTTTCGTGGGCCATCGATCAACTTTGGTAACTATGCTTTTGGATTACACTATAGCTATGCATTCTATATGCGTATTTTTTGTTTCTTCTCACAAACCTTCATTTTTTGTTGAGTTATCGCTGCATTTAGGAAACTGCTCATGTTTTAGTTTTTGTGGGCCACTAATCAACTTTGGTGATTACGATTCTGGATTGTTTTGTAGTAGTGCATTCTGGACGCATTTTCTAATCGTCTTACACGAGCCTTCATTTTTTGTTGACTTATAGCTGCAATTAGGAAAATGCTCGTGTTTGAGTTTTCATGGGCCATCGATCAACTTTGGTGACTAAGATTATGGATTACACTACAGTTTTGCATTCTATACGCATATTTTTAATCACCTTTCATGAAATTTCATTGTTTGTTGCATTATAACCGCACTTAGGATACCGCTCGTGTTTGAGTTTTCGTGGGCCATCAATAAACTTTGCTGACTACAATTGTGGATTACAATGTACTTGTGCATTCTATAAGTGTATTTTATATCAATTTTTGTGAACCTTAAGTTTTCATTGAGATATAGCTATACTTAGGAAATCGCTCATGTTTGAGTTTTCATGGGCCATCGATCAACTTTGGTGACTACGATTGTGGATTGCAGTGTAGTTGTCCATTCTCTACTTATATTTTCTATCGTCTTTCGAAAACCTTCATTTTTTGATAGTTATAACAGCATTTAGGAAACCGCTTGAGTTTGAGTTTTCGTGGGCCATCGATCAACTTTGGTGACTACACTTGTAGATTACACTGTAGTTGTGCATTCTATATCCATATTTTCTATCACCTTTCACGAACCTTCATTTCTTGTTGATTTATGGTGACATTTTAGAAAACGATCATGTATGATTTTTCATGGGCCATCGATCAACTTTGTTGACTACAATTGTAGATTACACTATAGTTATGCATTCTATACATGTATTTTTTATCACCTTTATTTACCTTCATTTTTCATTGAGTCATAGCCGCATTTAGGAAACCACTCATGTTTGAGTTTTTTTGGGCCATCGATCAACTTTGGTGGCTGTGATTGTGAATTACACTGTACTTGTGCATTTTATACTCATATTTTCTATGACCTTTCACGAACCTTCTTTTTTCGTTGATTTATAGCAACATATTAGAAATCGTTGATGTTGAGTTTTTTTGGACCATCAATGAGCTTTTATGACTACGATTGTTGATTATACGTGGTTCTGCAGTCTATACGAATATTTTTTATCCCCCTTCACAAACCTTCATTTTTAGTTGAGTTATAGCCACATTTAGGAAACCACTCATGTTTGAGTTTTCGTGCATGATCAACTTTGGTGAGTACGATTCTGGATTGTACTATAGTTGTCCAGTTTGTACTCGTATTTGCTATCGCCTTTTGTGAACATTGATTTTTTGTTGAGTTATAGTCACATTTAGGAAACCACTCGTGTTTGAGTTTTCATGGGCCATCGATCAACTTTTGTTACTAAGCTCTTGTATTACACTATAGTTGTGCATTCTATATTCGTATTTTCTATCGCCTTTTGCCAACCTTCATTTTTTGTTAACATCAAAGTTTATCATCAAATGAAGATTTGCGTAAGGCGATTAAGAATATACATATAGAAAGCACAACTACAGTACAATGCACAATTGTTATCAATAAAGTTTATCGATGGCCCACAAAAACTCCAACTCGACCAGTTTAGTTATAGCCGCATTTAGGAAACTGCTCGTTTTCTAAAGAGACACGGATTGTCTATTTTTTGAGAAAATAAGTTCTTGAAAAAGATTTTTTTTAAAAGTAGAAGCAGTAGAGGTAACAAAGACAAGATTTTTAAATCTTTTTATGAAAAATGGGATAAATGGGTTTTGTAGAGAAAGTCATTCAGTAGAGCCAATTTCAAAACCTAATATTTCACCAACATGCAAGAACTCCTTAAAAATTGATTTCTATGAAACAATTTTTTTTCGAAAAATTGAAAATGTTGGTTTTCTACGTACTCGTAAACTTAATAAACCCAGATCATCCGGTTTTTGAAAAAATAAGTTCTTGAAAAAGATAGATTTTATTGAAAAGTAGAAGCACTGGAGGTAATAGAGGCATTTTTTTTGAATCTTTTAATGAAAAATCTGAGAAATGAGTTTTGTAAAGAATGTCGTTTTCAGTAGACCCAGATCATCCTTTATTCAAAAAACTAATATTTCAACAACATGCAAGAACCCCTTAAAAATGGAATCTACGAAACAATTTTTTTTGGGAAAATTGAAATATGGTTCTTATAGGTGGTTGTGTGCTAAAGGAACCCAGATTCTCCATTTTATAAAAAACTAAGTTTATTCTTGAAAATGATAGATTTTTTTGAAAAGTAAAAGCAATAGAAATAACATACCTAAATATTCTGAATCTTTTTATGAAAAACCTAAGAAATAGGTTTTGTAGAGAATGTCGTTCTGAGTAAACCCAGATTGTCTTTTCTATGAAAAAACTAATTTTTCACCAACATGCAAGAACCCCTCAAAAATAGAATCTATGAAACTTTTTTTTTTTTGGAAAATCAAAAATATGGGTTTTATAGGTGTTCGTGTGCTAGACCCAGATCGTTTGGTTTTTGAAAAAAATAATTTCTTTTTAAAAAGGATAGACTTTTTTGAAAAGTAGTAGTGGACGTAACAAAGGAAAAAAAATTTAATCTTTTTATGAAAAATCTGAAAAATGGGTTTTGTAGAGATTGTCGTTTTGAGTAGACCCAGGTCATCCTTTTTTTGAAAAACTATTTTTTCAACAATATGCAAGAATCCTTCAAAAATAAAATCTATGAAACAATTTTTTCGGAAAATTGAAAATATCAGTTTTATAGGTGCTCGATAGCTAAAGACACCCAAATCGTCCTTTTTTTATTAAAATAAGTTGATTTTGTAAAAGATAGATTTTTTTGAAAAGTAGAAATAGGAGAGGTAACAAAGGAATTTTTTTTTAATCTTTTAATGAAAAATATGAGAAATGGGTTTTGTATGGAATGTCCTTCTCAATAGACCCAGATCATCCTCTTTTTGAAAAACTAATTTTTCACCAACATGCAAGAACCCCTCAAAAATAGAATCTACAAAACAATTTTTTTTGGGAAAATAGAAAATATGGGTTTTATAGGTGCTGGTGTGCTGAAGAGATTCAAATCGTCTACTTTTTGAAAAAATAAGTTCTTCTTGAAAATGATAGATTTCTTTGAAAAGTAGTAGTATAATAGAGGCAAGTTTTTTCAATCTTTTTATGAAAAATCTGAGAAATGGGTTTTCTAGAGAATCACATTCTTAGTAGACCCTGATCGTCCTTTTTTCAAAAAACTAATTTTTCACCAACATGCAAGAACCTCGTAAAAATAAACCCTCCTCAAAAATAGACACTCTCGTGTGCTAAAGTGACCCTAGATCATGCTTTTTTGAAAAGTAGTAGTACAGGTAACAGAGGCAATTTGTTTGAATCTTTTTATGAAAAATCCGAGAAACGGGTTTTGTAGAGAATGTCGTTCTTAGTAAACCCAAATCGTCCTTTTTTCAAAAAAATTAATTTTTCACCAATGTGCAAATACCTCTCAAAATATAATCTACGAAATAAATTTTTTTGGGAAAATCAAAAATATGAGTTTTATAGCTGCTGGTGTACTGAAGAGATTCAGATAGTCCGTTTTTTGAAAAAATAACTTGTTCTTGAAAAAAATAGATTTTTTTGAAAAGTAGAACTAGTAGAGGTAATATAGGGAATTTTTTTTAATCTACAAAATAATTTTTTTTGTTAAAATAAAAGATATGGGTTTTATAAGTGGTCGTGTGCTAAAGAGGCCCAGATCATTCATTTTTTGAAATTATTTGTTCTTGAAAATGATAGGTTTTATGAAAGTACAAGTAGTAGAGGTAACAGAGGCAAATGTTTTCAATCTTTTTATGCAAAATCTGAAAAATGGGTTTGTAGAGAATGTCGATCTGAGTAGACGCAGATCGTCCTTTTTCCGAAAAACTAATTTTTCATCAACATGCAAGAACCCCTCAAAAATAGAATCTACGAAACAACTTTGGTTGGGAAAATAAAAAATATGGATTCCATAGGTGCTCATTCACTGAAGAGATTCAGATTGCCCATTTTTTGAAAAAATAAGTTGTTCTTGAAAAAGATAGATTTTTTTGAAAACTAGAAGTTGTCGAGGTAAGATAGGCAAATCTTTTGAATCCTTTATGAAAAATCCAAGAAATGGGTTTTTTAGAGAATGTCATTCTGAGTAGATCCAGATTGTCCTTTTTTCAAAAAACTATTTTTTTACCAACATGCAAGAACTCGTCAAAAATAGAATCGTTGTAAGTAGACCCAAATCGTCCTTTTTTCAAAAATCTAATTTTTCACTCAACAAAAAAAGAAGGCTCGCGAAAGGCAATACAAAAAATGTGTAAAAAATGGACAACTACAGTGCAATCCACAATTGTAGTCACTAAAGTTTTTCAATGGGCCAAAAAAACTCAAACACAAGCAGTTTCCCAAGTGCGGCTATAACTCAATGAAAAATGAAGATTTGTGAAATGTGATAGAAAATACGCATATAAAATGGACAACTACAGTTTAATCCACAAGCGTAGACACTAAGGTTGATCGATGGCCCATGAAAACTAAAGCACGAGCGATTTACTAAATGTGGCTATAACTAAACGAAAAATGAAGGTTCGCGAAAGGCGATAGAAAATATGTATACAAAATGGACAACTACAGTACAATCCACTATCGTAGTCACCAAAGTCGATCGATGGCCCACGAAAACTCAAACACGAGAGGTTTCCTAAATGCGGCTATAATATAACAAAAAATAAAGGTTATCGAAAGGTGATAGAAATTACGTGTATAGAATGCACAACTACAGTGTAATCTACAAGCGTAGTCACCAAGGTTAATTAATGGCCCACAAAAAATCAAATGCGAGAGGTTTCCTAAATACAGCTATAACTCAACAAAAATGAAGGTTCACGAAAGCCAATAGTAAATATGCATACAAAATAGAGAACTATATGAAAACTCAAACACGAGCTATAACTCAACAAAAAATGAAGGTTCGCGAAAGGCGATGGAAAATACATGTACATAATTAACAACTACAATGCAATCCACAATCATAGACACCAAAGTTGATCGATGGCCCACGAAAATTCAAACATAAGCGTTTTCCTAAATTCGGCTATAACCCAACAAAAAATGAACGTTCGTCAAAGGTGATTAAAAATATGCGTACAAACTACATAACTGTAGTACAATCCACAATCGTAGTCACCAAATTTGATTGATGGCCCAGGAAAACACAAACACGAGCGTTTTCCTAATTGTGGCTATAACTCAATAAAAAGAGAAGCTTTGTGAAAGGCAATTAAAAATATGCGTACATAATGCACAACTATAGTGAAATCCACAATCGTAGTCACCAAAGTGGATTGATGGCCCACGAAAACTCAAATACGAGTAGTTTTGTAAGTGCCGCTATAACTCAATGAAAAATTAAAGTTTCTCGAAAGGTGATAGAAAATACACGTATAAAATACACAACTACAATGTAATCCACAAGTGTAGTCACCAAAGTTGATTGATGGCCCATGAAAACTCAGAGTCGAGCGGTTTGCTAAATGCAGCTATATCTCAGCAAAAGTTGAAGGCTAATGAAAGGCGATAGAAAATACTCATATAGAATGGACAAGTAGAGTGCAATCCACAATCGTAGTCACCAAAGTTGATTGATGGCCCATGAAAACTCAAACACGAGCAATTTCCTAAGTGGGGTCATCAATCAAATTTCGTGACTACACTTGTGGATTACACTATAGTTGAGCATTCTCTACTTTTATTTTCTATGACATTTCTTGAACCTTCGTTTTTTTGTTGAGTTATAGCTGTATTTAGGAAATTGCTCATGCTTGAGTTTTTATGGGCCATCGATCAACTTTGGTGAGTACGATTGTGGATTGCATTGTAGTAGTCAATTTTGTACATGTATTTTCTATCGCCTTTCGCAAACCTTGATTTTTTGTTGAGTTATATAGCTCATGTTTCAGTTTTCATAGGCCATTGATCAACTTTGGTGACTAAAATTGTGGATTGCACTAATGTTCTCTATTATGTATGCATATTTCCTATTGGCTTTCGTGAACCTTCATTTTTGTTGAGTTATAGCCACATATAGGAAACCTCTCATGTTTGAGTTTTCGTGGGCCATCGATCAACTTTAGTGACTATGATTGTGGATTGTACAATTAGGAAACTATAATTTTTCATTGAGTTATAGCCGCAATTAGGAAACTACTCCTGTTTGAGTTTTTGTGGGCCATTGATCAACTTTGGTGACTATGATTGTGAATTGCACTGTAGTTGTGCATTATGAACACTAATTTTGTATTGCCTTTCGTTAACCTTCAATTTTTTTGAGTTATAGCCTCATTTTTATCGGCTTTCCCGAACTTTCATTTTTATCGCTTTTTCTGAACCTTCATTTTTTGTTAAGCTATAGCCGAATTTAGGAAACCGCTTGTATTTGAGTTTTCATGGGCCATCGATCAACTTTGTGACTACGACTGTGGATTGTACTGTAGTTGTGCATTTTGTACGCATTTTTTTAATCGATTTTGATGAAACCTTCATTTTTCGTTGAATTGTAACTGCAATTAGGAAACCACTCGTGTTTGAGTTTTTGTGGTCCATCGATTAAATTTGGTGACTACATTGTGGATTGTACTATAGTTGTGCATTCTATACGTGTATTTTATATTGCCTATCACAAACCTTCATTTTTCATTGAGTTATAGCCGCACTTAGGAAATCACTCAAGTTTGAGTTTTTGTGGGCCGTCAATCAACTTTGGTGACTACGATAGTCGATTGTACTATAGTTGTGCATTTTGTGCACATATTTTTAATGAACTTTCAGAAATGTTCATTTTTTGGTTAGTTATAGCCGCATTTAGGAAACCGCTACTCTTTGAGTTTTCATGTGCCATCGATCAACTTTGCTAACTTCGATCGTGGATTACACTTTAATTGTGCATTTTATAGGCATATTCTCTATCGCCTTTCACGAACCTTCATTTTTCATTGAGTTATAGCCGCACTTAGGAAACTGCTCCTATTTCAGTTTTCATGGGCCACTGATCAACTTTGGTGACTACGATTGTGGATTGTATTGTAGTTGTCCATTCTGTACACGTATTTTCTATCGCCTTTTGTGAACATTGATTTTTTGTTGAGCTATACTCGCATTTAGGAAACCGCTCGTGTTTGAGTTTTCATGGGTCACGACCAACTTTGGTGACTACGCTTGTGGATTACATTATAGTTGTTCGTTCTATATGCGTATTTTCTATCACCTTTCGTGAACCTTCATTTTTTGTTTAGTTATAGCCGGACTTAGGAAACCACTCGTGTTAGAGATTTCGTGGGCCATCATTTTTTGTTGAGTTATAGCCAGACTTATGCTTGTGGATTACATTATAGTTGTCCATTTTGTACGCATATTTTCTATAGCGTATCATGAACCTTCCTTTTTTGTTGAGTGAAAAATTAGTTATTCAAAAAAAGGACGATCTGGGTCTACTTATAATGATTCTATTTTTTAGGGGTTCTTGCATATTGGTTAAAAAGTAGTTTTATGAAAAGAGGACAATTTGGATCTACTGAGAATGACATTCTCTAAAAAACCCATTTGTCAAATTTCTCATAAAAAGATTCAAACAATTCGCCTATGTTGCCTCTATTGCTTCTATTTTTCAACAAAATCTATCTTTTTCAAGAACATGTTATTTTTTCAAAAAACAGACGATCTGGGTATCTTTAGCTCTCAAGCACCTATAAAACCCATATTTTTTATTTTCCCAAAAAAAATTATTTCATAGATTCTATTTTTGAGGGGTTCTTGCATGTTGGTGAAAAATTATTATTTCAAAAATAGTACGATCTATGTCTACTCAGAATGACATTCTCTAGAAAACCCATTTCTTAGGTTTTTCATAAAAATATTAACAAAATTTCCCTCTGTTACCTCCATTGCCTCTACTTTTCAAGAAAATTGATCTTTTTCAAAAATAACTTATTTATTCAAAAACCAGACGATCTGGGTCTCTTGAGCACATGAGTACCCATAAAACCCATATTTTTGATTTTCCAAAAAAAAAAAATTCGTAAATTCTATTATTTAGGGGTTCTTGCACGTTGGTGAAATATTAGTCTTTTAGGGGTTCTATAGAACCAACTAATCCAATTTTTCATAAAAGGATTCAAAATTTTTGCCTCTGTTACCCCTACTGGTTCTACTTTTCAAGAAAAAACTTATTTCTCTCAAAAAATAGATGATCTGTATCTCTTTTAAAGGTGATAGAAAATAATCTTACAGAATGGACAACTACAATGCAATGCACAATCATAGTCACCAAATATGATCGATGGCCCAAAAAAAGTCAAACACAAGTGGTTTCCTAAGTATCACTATAACTCAATGAAAAATGAAGGTTCAGGAAAGGTGATAAAAAATAAGCGTAAAGATGCACAACTACAGTACAATTCACAATTGTAGTCACCAAAATTGATCGATGGCACACAAAAACTCAAATACGATCGGTTTCCTAAATACAACTACAATGTGATCCACAAGCATAGTCACCAAAGTTGATCAATGGCCCACGAAAAACTCAAACCCGAGCAGTTTCCTAAATGAGGCTATAATTCAACAAAAAATGAAGGTTCATGAAATACAATAGAAAATATAGGTACATAATGGACAAGTACAGTACAATCCACAATCATATTCCCCAAAGTTGATCGATGCCCCACGAAAAATCAAACATGATGGGCTTCCTAAATGAGGCTATAACTACACAAAAAATGAAGGTTCACGAAAGATGATAGAAAATATGCATATAGAATGCACAACTACAGTGTAATCCACAATCGTAATCACCAAAGGTGATATATATCCCAAGAAAACTCAAACATGAGTGTTTTCCTAAATGCGTCTATAACTCATTAAAAAATGAAGGTTCATGAGAGGTGATAAAAAATGTGCATACATAATGCACAACTACAATACAATACACAATTGTAGTCACCAAAGTTGTTTATTGGGCTCACAAAAACTCAAACATGAGTGGTTTCCTAAATACGGCTGTAACTCAACAAAAATAAAGGTTCATGAAAATTGATAGAATATACGCATACAGAATGCACAATTACAAAGTAATCCACAAGCGTAGTCATCAAAGTTGATCGATGGCCCATGAAAACTCAAACTCGAGCAGTTTCCTAAATGCGGCTATAATTCAACAAAAAATGACTACAGTGCAATCCAAAATTGTAGTCACCAAAGTTGATCGATGGCCCACAAAAACTCAAACACAAGCGTTTCCTAAGTGCAATTATAACTCAACGAAAAATGAAGTTTATCGAAAGTCGATAGAAAATAAGCATATAGAGTGTACAACTATAGTGATTACAATCTTAGTTACCAAAGTTGATACATAGCCCATGAAAACTCAAACACGAATTTTTTCCTAAATGCGGCTATAACTCAAAAAAAAATGAAAATCCACAAAAGGCATACGCGTACATAATTGACAACTACAGTGCAATCCACAATCGTAGTCACCAACATTGATCGATGGCCCACAAAAAATCAAACACGAGCATTTTCCTAAATGCGGCAAAAACTCAAAAATAAATGAAGGTTCATAAAAGGCGATTAAGAAATATGCGTATACAACTGACAACTACAGTCATATACGCAATCATTGTCACAAAAGTTGATCAATGGCCAACTAGAACTCAAACATGAGTGGATTTCTAAGTGCTGCTATAACTCAATGAAAAATGAAACTATGCAAAATGAGAGAAAATACGCGTATAGAATGCAAAAATACTGTTTAATCCACAATCGTAGTCACCAAATTTGATATATGGCCCACAAAAACTCCAACACAAATGTTTTCCTAAATGCGGCTATAACTTAACAAAAAATGAATGTTCGCGAAAGGCAATAGAAAATACGCACACATAATGGACAACTAGAATGCAATCCACAACCGTAAACACCAAAGTTGATCTATGGCCGACGAAAACTAAACCATGAGCAGTTTCCTAAGTGTAGCTCTAACTCAAAGAAAAATAAAGATTCACGAAATGAGCTAGCAAATACAACTATAAACTGCACCACTACAGTGTAATCCACAATCATAGTCACCAAACTTGATTGATGGCCCACAAAAACTGAAACACAACTGGTTTCCTTAATGCGGCTATAACTCAAGAAAAAATTGAAGTTTCGTGAAAGGCGATTAAACATATGCATACATAGTGCAAAACTACATTACAATCCATAAGCATAGTCACCAAAGCTGATCGATGAACCAAGAAAACTCAAACACAAGTGGTTTCCTAAATACAGCTATAACTAAAAAAAATGAAGTTTCGCGGAAGGCAATAGAAATTACACTTACAAAATGGAAAAATATAGTGCAATCCACAATCATAGTCACCGAATGTCTCTTGATAACTAAAATTCTATTGTAGAATGAAATGGAGAGAACGAATTGGCGAATGAGGAGCTGCGTGTGGGAGAAGAACAGCAGGCCCGCGGCATGGTAAGGGTTGTAGCCTGTTCCTTTTGCTGATTCGCCTTGCATGTGCTGCGCAGGTGTGGGTGGCGCCCGGTTTCAATACGTGGGGGCTCCCTTTTTGCTGTGTGTGGGTGGTTTTAGGTGTGGGAGGAGCTCGTTTGTTCGGGGGTTTCCGTGGGCCTCTCTTCATTTTTTATCTTCTGCGGTTCCTCCTGGTTGACTTCCTTTGTTGGTGGGGGGTTTTTCTTGTTTCTTCAAGGGGGGTGTGGGCTTTGCTCTTTGCATGCCCTAGTGGGGTTGTGCGGTTGGGGTTTTCTTTTTGTGGTGGTGGGACTGTGGTCTCCCCTCCGGTGTTTTCTTTTGTGGTCCTGCATGGCTCCTTGTGGGATTCCTTTTGGGGGCAAGGGGTTGTCTTTTAAGGATACTGTGGCAGAAGGCAGCCCATCGGTGCTTGTGCATGGAAATCCGATTTTTGGTGAAAATGGATCAGGAATGGGAGAGCCCTCTTATCTGTCTGGAGGGTTTAGGCCTTCAAAGGTGAATGGGTGTCTGGCTAAGAGTGATAATAGGCCGATTGTTGAGATTCAGCCTGAGTCCGTTGTAGACGATATCAATTATCTGTCAAATCATGCTTTGATCTGTAAGTTTTTGGGGATCCAGGTGTCTTTTCCCTTTTTGGAATCGTGGGCTCGACGAACTTGGTCTCCAGAGGGGGATATGGATGTAATGTTGGTAGCCAATGGCTATTTTCAAGTGGTTTTTTCTTGCATGTCGGACAGAAATAAAGATTTGAAGGAGGGCCCTATTTCTACAACCAAGTGGGCCTTTTCATCAAGCCCTGGCATGTTGGATTCAATCCTACAGAAGAGCTTCCTTCACGGGTTCCAGTTTGGGTGCGGTTACCGTGGCTTCCTTTGGAATTCTGGAGAGAGGACATTTTCAGCTTAGTTGCAAGCCAGCTTGGAAAACCAGTGGGTCCTTCAAGACAGACTATGGAAAAGAAGGTAATTACCTATGCCCGAGTATGTGTAGAAATTGATTTGAATAAGCCCTTGCCTGATTCTATAGAAATTCGGTTGGGATCAATCTCTTGGATTCAACAGATTGATTATGAAACACTACCGTTTCGTTGTCGTTTGTGTCATGAATATGGGCATTTGCAGAGGATGTGTCCCAAATCTAAGCCTGTAGAAGATTCAAAATTGAGGTCAGCTAGTGCACCTCCTAATCAAGATAAAGGGAAGGCCCCCATGAGGGAGGACAAGGAGGGTTTCATTCCTGTAAGAGCTCATAATAAGGGTCGAGACCAAAAGAGGACCTTTAAAGACAGACAAGTAGATGAGGTTTTCAATAGGTTTGATGCTCTAGATGATCTGGAACAGTTTGATGGAACTATTGCTAATATGCCTACTGGACAAGATCTCTTGGAGGCAAGGGAAATAGGTGGGGAGGAGGACAATGTCATTCAAACCAATCCACAGGAAGGTGTGATTGGGATTCAGATGGATAAAGAATCTCCTGTGAGGCCGATGGAGGAATTGGGAGCCAGTGGAGGCATGGAGTTGCAGGAGATTTTTGCTCCTTCCCGATCTAAGTCTTGAATTGGGAAAGATCGGCAGGAGGAGAGCAAAAGCAAGGGATCCCCTTTTGTTTTAGGTATTCATCAAAAGACTATTAAAAAAGATGCTTCAGAGAAGTCTCTTAAGGTGGGGAGGAAGAAAGACCAGGAAAAGGTGAAGTTAGTAGGAGAGACTTTAGTGGAGTCTGGCTCTGTGAAGACCATTGATTTCCACTTTCCTCTATCTCAGAAATGATTGTTCTTTCATGGAATGTAAGGGGGTTGAATAGCATCCCTAGACAAAAGGCTATTCGGGAATTGATTAAGTCTTATTCGCCTGAGGTGGTTTTTATTCAGGAGACTGAGTTATCTATTGAAAGGATGCTTTCCACGGTTGCTAAGATTTGGCCTAGAAGTCTTTGTCAATGTATTGGTGCTCAAGGATGTTCGGGAGGTTTGGCTCTGTTATGGGATCCTCGCAAGCCGGTCCCACTCTGGTGGATATCTAGTAGGTCTTCTATTTCTATTGTGGCCACCTGTTGTGAAACCGGTGAGACTCTTCTCTTCACTAATGTCTATGCTCCAACTGACTTCATGGGAAAAATTTTACTTTGGTCACATATAGGATATGTTCGTTCCTTTGCTCCTTTGTTCCCGTGGATTATAGTAGGAGACTTTAATGTAGTTTTAAGTTTGGAAGAGAAGCGTGGAGGTAATCCTAGGCTTGACCCCTCTGCAAGCCTTTTGAGAAGTAATATTGAAAGTTTGAAGGTTGTGGATATTACATCTTCCAATGGTTTGTTCACTTGGAATAATAGAAGATGTGGGGCAGAGGCGATAGCAGAAAGGTTAGACAGGTTTCTTGTGTCCTGCTACTGGATGGCGGATTGTTGGAATACCAGATCGGAGATTTTGGACTGGAGAGGTTCAGATCACTGGCCAATTCTTTTGTCTGCCTCTAAGTTTCGAATGACAAAGAATCCCTCTTTTAAGTTCCAGCGTATGTGGTTGAGGGATGCCTCTCTTCAGGATCATATGCTTGCTTGGTGGGGGGAAGGGAAGCCTGCTTATGGCACTGCTATGTTTTCCTTTGTTAAGCAATTACAGTTTGTTAAGTTTAAGCTGAAAAGGTGGAACAGGATGTTTTTTGGCAACCTTTTCGCAGCTAAGAGAGATGCTCAGCTGAGGGTGGACACTATTACTCGTCAAATTAGAGAGCAGGGTCTATCTGATGGGCTATTTAGAGAAGAAGCTATGGCGCTGAGAGAATTGGAAGAATGGGAGCTTCGCGAGGAGATCTATTGGAAACAAAAAGCTTGGATCGATTGGCTTCAGGAAGGGGATAAAAACACTAAGTTCTTCCACAACACTGTAAAAGATAGAAGACATGGGAGTGCCCTCAATTCTCTCATAGGGAGATTGCCCTTGAGGCCACTCGATTTTTTGGCAGTCTATTTTCTGAGGACTCCGATCCTGCTAGGGTTGAGGAGGATTTGGTGTTGGAGTGCATCCCCCCCATTGTCACTCCGGAAATGAATGAGGCTCTCATTAAACCTGTCTCTCTATCTGAGATAGAAGCACTGGTTTTTGGAATGAAAAAGGGTAAAGCCCCAGGACCTGATGGTTTTCCTATAGAGTTCTTTCAAGCTTTTTAGGATATTGTCAAGATGGATCTCTTTGAAGTGGTGCAGGAATCGTATAGCAATAAACAGATGCTTAAGGCTTTGAATGCTACCTTCCTTGCCCTCATCCCTAAAAAGGAAGGTGCTAACTCTCTTAACTCCTTTAGACCTATTGCTTTGTACAATGTCACGTACAAAATAATCACTAAAGTGATAGCTGAACGATTAAAGCCATGGCTCAGTAATCTAATCTCTGAGGAGCAAGGGGGATTCGTTACAGGAAGGCAGATTTTGGATGGGGTTATTATAGCTGCGGAAGTTGTGCACTCTATGGCGGCATCAAAGGAGAAAGCCATGTTCATAAAGCTTGACATGGCCAAGGCTTATGATAGGGTCAAATGGAGTTTTTTGCAAAAAGTTCTCCAAGCCTTTGGTTTTGGGAGGGAGTGGATTAGTTGGGTGATGAGCTGCATTACTTCACCCTCTTTTGCTGTCCTGATCAATGGTGAACCTACTGATCTTTTTGGGGTGACCAGAGGCCTTAGGCAAGGGGATCCTCTTTCCCCTTACCTTTTCATTTTCATGGCGGAGGGCTTGGGAAGGTTTCTCAAGTCTCAAGTTAGGCAAGGTCTGATTCAGGGTTGGAAGTGGGGGCATGGCATTCCTCCTTCTTCTCACCTCCAATTTGTGGATGATACGTCTTTGATGGGGGCAACTAGAATTCAGGAGGCAGTTAATTTCCGAAGAGCTCTGGATATTTATGGGAAAGCCTCAGGACAAAAGATTAATAAAGAAAAGTCTCATATCTTTTTCTTCAATACCCCTGCTCTTATTCAAGCTAGGATTGCTCAGATCTTGAGGTTTCAAATTGGAACTCTTCCTTTTGTGTATCTTGGAATCCCTCTCTCCGTCAAAAGACTGGCAAGAGGTGTGTGGCAGGAAATTTTGGATAAGTTTCGGAGCAAGGTGAGTCATTGGACTCACCGGGGGCTTTCAACTGCTGGTAGAGTGACTCTTTTGAAGTCAGTTGTCCAAGCTCTTCCTATCTATAGGTGTCTTGTGCAGACTGTCTCGGCTAGCTTCGTCAAGGATTTTGATTCCCTTTCCAGACAATTTTTATGGACAGGTAATTTGCTTTCCTCCAAGTGGAGTCTGGTCAAATGGGATTGTGTTTGCAGATCAAAGCAGGATGGGGGCCTTGGTTTGCGGAAAATGAGTTTGATCAGTAGGGCTCTCGCTGCTAAGCTCTTTTGGAGATGGTGCACTTGCCAGGATCAAGGATGGGCTAAGATCCTTAATGTTAAGTACCTTGGTGGGGTGAATGGGAAAGATGTACCAAGATACAATTTGACAAGTAGGGGATCCATGGTTTGGGATACT
>VDFB02369310.1:0-42055 GCA_007258455.2 Sequoia sempervirens
TTTTGTTTCTTCTTCGGTTGTTTTCGACTGACTTTTGCGTTGCTCCTTTTCTCCTGTTTGTTTGTCATTTTCCTTTGGTTTTGTGTCTCGTGCCTTAGGAATTTTCCTTTCCTCCTTGGGCCTTTTCTTTTTGTTTTGGCGGACGCGGAACTGGGACTAAAACCAAACTTGTAATTCCTTCCAAGTTCTGATTTATGTTCCTTTCTCGGTTCTGGTTCCGCCTCTTTTGTTTTTCCTTGAACGTTTTTTGGTTTTGTTTCTGTGGACGCAGAACCGAGAACGAAACCAAACTCTAGAACTTTTCTAAGTTCCAGGTTCCGGTTCCGCCGGCCTCATTCTTTTTGCCTTTATTCTTTATATTTTTCCGTGGGGTGCCTTCTCCCCTTCTTTTTCTTTGTCTTTTTGAGTGTTGTTGGAGGCGGGGTCGGGACGGAATCCAAACCTAAAACTTTGAGAAGTTTCAGGGTTAGATTTGGTTCTGATCCTGGTTTCGCCGGGTTTGTTTGTTTTGCCTTCGGTTTCGATCACTTTGTTGGTTGGTCGGGTTTTGTTTCTCGTGCGTTATCTTTTGCGGGGTCGGAGCCGGAAAGGTGCGATGAATGTGAAGTTAGCGAATAGTTCGTGTTTGGTTCCCGTCCTGACTCCGGTCCTGGTCCTGGTTTCATTTTGGTTCCGCCCCCGCCTGTTTTGGAGGAAAGTTTGTCCCTGGTTCAGATTTGGTTCTGCCTCCACCAGGGTTTGGTTTCATCTTGCTAAGGATATATGAAAGGGTAAGACGAATGAGGGCATGTTTTATGCTTTAGAAGACTAATAAAGGTATTGTTTTGCAGGATTAAATCACATTAAGAATATCTAAGTCTATTGGAAAGCGTGCCTCAACTAGATTGGGCATGAAACTCCTAAAGGACCAAAGTCGGTGTGACATTCTTTCTATCTGGCCAACTAACAGCTATGTAAACTTGGGAATGCTCGGGTCGCCGAGACCTTGTTGCTGTCTCATCGATGGAAGGAGCTCTCGGTGTGATGTCTTGCCGATGACTGTTGGTCTCGCTAAGACTCTTGGCCGAATGGTTTGCTCTCGGTGTGATGTCTTGCCGACTGAGGAAGTCTTGTCGACAGAAGAATGCTGTGGTATAACTCTTGGGGGATCGCTATGATGTCCTGCCGATGAATGTTGGTCTTGCTAACGGGTATATGTGGCTTCAGTGAGACCTCTTGTCAAAAAATGATAGTCTGGGCGATGGAAAAGGATAGTGGTAGGACCCTTGCAGCTCACTATGACCTCTTTCTGAATGCGATTGTCTCACCGACAGAAGAGAACTTCAGTGTGATATGGAGGATCGCTAAGACTCTTGCCGATGAAAGTGGTAGCCTCGCCGACGGAAGGTGCTCTTGCTATGACCTCTTGCTGACAAGCGATGGTCTTGCCGATAGCAATGGATCTGCTATGGATTTCTCTATGACCTCTTGCCAATGAAAGCGGTAGCCTCACCGACGGAAGGTGCTCTCGCTATGACCTCTTGTCAACAAGTGATGGTCTTGTCGATAGCAATGGATCTGTTGTGGATTTCGCTGACCTCTTGTCGAAAGCGGTAGTCTCACCGATGGTTTTGACAGCGGTATAACTCTTTAGGGATCGCTATGACCTCTCGCCGATAGTGATAGTCTGGGCGACAATCTTTGACATCGATATAACTCTTGCCACTCGCTATGAAGTCTCGCCGATAGTTGTATGTTATGCCGATAGCTGCCGTGGAGCATTGTAAGCATCGGGGAGACACAACTAGTGTCTCACCGACATGCGTTTATGTTTGAACGACTTTTGACCGCCTGAAAATCTTACGTGGTGTCTGTTCAACCAATCAGAGGAAGCTGAGGGTGAACCAGTGGCAGTCACAATGTTGTGGCTGTTCTTATGACAAAGATCAATAGATCATCGATGACATGGATATACTCAGAAGATGATGTTCGGTTGGATGAATGGTCTGATGGATGAAGGGGCATGTGAATTCAGTCCAGAGGGCATCTAATGTTGCTTCTCAAGGGGGTCAACTTGCAGAAAGATCTAGAATGAGAGGAAAGCGTGGAAAGGGGAAGTGGCAAGTCTTTTAATGATAGGCGGTTCATTCGCTAGCAATAGTAGGTGGGCATGAAGGGGCAACACCCCTGGAGCATTCAAAGAAATTATGCGGAGCAGTTTTTGAGGTTGAGGATGAAACATGTGGAGTCTTAATGGTGGACTTGAGGGTTGTGAGTTAATGCGATGGTTGCAAAAGATCTGAAGGCCATGCCTGGGAGAAATCTTTCACCGACATGAGTAGGGTATGCACATTTAATGCATCCTTGACTTTATTCAAAATTCTTCTAGGGCCAACCCTTCTATAACTGACTATTTTAAAAACCCTAAAGCAGGGGCCGACTCTTTTTCTTGGAGACGTTTTATATATATGGCATTTTTGCCTCTTTGTAAAAGAGAGATAGAAAATTGAAAAGAGAGAGATAGAAAATTGAAAACAGAGAGAGAAAAATTAAAAAAAGAGAAGACATAAATTTTAGAGAGACACATACGTAGAAATAGATTTTCTTTTGTTAAGAATTAAAAAGTTAGGGTTAGAAGGTAGAGAAACTTGAGAGTAGAAGGTAGTGATGTATCTTTCAAGTTTTCTTAGTGTAAATGGAGATGATTTGAAGACATGGGTTTTCTGTACACTGGTGATTTTTCCAGATTTGTAAATGTTGTTTATCTGTTTCACCAACAGTAGAAGCAACTAGATTTAAATCTACTTCACATTATGGTCAAGAATGGTATTTATCTTGGGTTAATTATTTGATTTGGAAGGCTTTCAAGGAATGAAATTTTATCTTATGTTCTGTCTAAATGATGATTTACAATCTGCTATTAAAGTTTGCACTGAGAATGAATGAAACTGTGTATTAATTACAAGTTGATTTTATTCTGCAGTTTTAGTATAGGAATTCCTTGGAAGGCAACAAGTCTGATTACTTGGATGAATTAACATTCTCTTCAGTTCCAAAACTTTGATCTATCTTTTTCTATTTCTTTAAAAGCCCTGGTTAAAGTAGGTTTAATGTTTGATCTTATAACAATCCAGAAGCTCAACACTAGTGGGCCCCTTGAACATTATAGTTACATTAACCATTGAGTGAAATCAGCATAGTCGTGAACTGATTACCAAGAACTTGGGAGTTAGGTATCCATGTGTTATCTTTCTCTTTCAGGAGGAACATAATAGCAATATTCTGTTTACATGTTGTTGTGCTATTCTGACCTTCAACATTAGTGTTAAAATTGAAACCACATTAGTGTAAAGAGGGAAATTATAAAAATGGACTTGTTAAGTGTGTTGGAAACTTATTTTGTGTGTCTAAATTTTATTTTGTTGTGCTCCATGAGTTTTTTTTTACCTTTTCCACCCTTTTTTAATACTTGATTTGAGAAATTTCATGAGACTCGTCATGTCAAAATACACTCTTGATTGTTGTTTTCCCAAGTTCCTTGTCCTGATTCATTTTACAAAATAAAAATTCAAAATTTAAATAAGTTAGGGAAGTGATCGAAGCTTTTGGGTCAATTGGTAACCCCCTTTGTCAAATGTTCCATGTTTATTGGGAACTCTTTTATAAATTTGTCGACGATTCCATAGGTATTAAGAACCTTGGTTCTAGTTCCTATGGAATCATTGACAAATATCTCCCACCCTGAGTTCCCAAATGTGTGCAAGGAATAGTTTGGAGGTTCCATTGGAACCAAGAACCAAGGTTTCTAGTTCCCATGGAACGGGCCTTGATAATAGAATACACCTAAGAAAAGTAAATAATTCAAAGTATCAGAGCTTTCCATGATTCTAAAGACCATGGGAACTTTTGAAAGGTTCCCAAGGTACTGGGAAACCCTAATAGTATGTGAAGAAATGAGAAAATAACCAAGGCATGAAGAGAAGAGAAAAAGAAAGGGTGTTGGTGCTTCCCTTGGTTCTTGAAACCATGGTAACCTTTGATGAGTTCCTAGTTCCTACCCAACTTCCTATGAAGGTAAAGAGAAAAAGAAGGCAAGGCACATGAAAAGGTGTGAGGTATTAATGAGAATTCCATTGGTTCTTGAAACCAAGGGAATTGTAAGAAAATTTATAGTGTAGAATAGATAGAGAAAAATAATAAGAACACATTTAACACAAGTATTTACATGGAAAACTTGAAAAAAATACACCAAGAAAAAACCACGAGCAAAGATCTCTTGTATTTTTATTTCTTAGGAAATTCATAATTACAACAATCTTCAAACTATAATAGAAAACATGAATTCAAAATAGTATAAGAAATATGAGTTGTAGAGTCCTGGTCAAACAAAATTTTCCAAAAATAGAAAATGTGACTCATACAACTACATTTCGAACATTTATCAAAATTACCATAAATAGTGAGTCCCAAAAAAATTGACTTCATTGGAAATGCCTTCGATGTATCACCATTTGATGTCCAGGGGGCTATGATAACCCCTAGGAACCCTCATCATTTCAACCTTTGGTTGAATAAATAGGCCTTTAGCCATGTCGAGTGTATACCTGAAGCACTATCTAGGTAATCAATGTTGACTATTCATCACTATTGGAACAACAATAAAATTTACTTCATATTCTAACATAATCCCCATTATTGCAAAATTTTATGAGCCTCCTAGATTTTGTAGAAGTCTTAGGGTGGATAGGATGGATCCCTATGGAGCTCTTTATCTTGCTAGACCCTAGTGTAGGCCAAAGTCCCACTTCTAGATGGTGATGAAATGTCTGCAATGTGTACCAAAAATATAGGGTAGGAAATTAAGGATTTGGAAGAGATATAGAAGAGGAGGCCAAATTTTTCTTAGTTCTAAAAACTTAAGGAACTTCCACCAAGTTTAGTTCCTGATCAAGTCCCACTAACAAAAAGCAAATAGAAAAGTTGAAAGCCATTAGTGATAAAAGGACAAATAAAAATGGATAAAGTTGGGAAGATCAAATGGCAATTGAATGGTAGGCCATGTGGTGAGAAAGTGTAAGCTGAAGTGGCAAGGGTGAAGTGAAGACAATGAAGGAAGTGGAGTAGAATTTGGTCATGGAAATTTTAGTGGTTTAGGAAACCATTGTGATTCTTTCTATAATGGAATTGTTACGCATTTCACAATACATCCCAATGCAAATCAATGACATAAATCCACATAGGGGTTGCATTTTTGTAAGGTAAAAATGAAGGGAATGACTCCCTAGAAACACCATTGATGCTCACCCACTCCTGCAACCACCTGGATCTCACACCATAGGGTTTTCATGAAGAATTTTAATGCTTTTTGGAATGGATCCAAGAGGACTAATGACACCATGCTTTATTTATTACTACTGAGCCACTTTATATTAGAGCAATACCTCTAGGACATAATTTTTTATAGATTTTGTGGGTGTTTTATCTCATTATTGCACTTAAACCCATGAATCATTAGTGAACAAGTATGGTAGGGGTCAAAGGAATGTTCTTTGACACCCATTTATGATAAAATCATGTTTTCATAAGACACTTGTTGTCTAGGTGTTAGTGGTACTTGCAGTTGTAGTTTCTTGTGTATAACGACCTTCTAACATTTCACATGTCATATGGTTGTGGATATATCTACCTAAGTAGCCATTTTGAAGAGGATCATTAAAGGATAATATTTTTAAATAAGATAGGAGTAGTTAAAGAATTGAAAAAAAAGGATATTCACAAGAAGCCTTAGGGTTTCAATTTCTAGTTCTAAGTAAAGGTATTTTGATATTTTAATGATATAGGTTCATCCCAAATTTGTATTAAACACTTGTAAACTTTGAAGATTGAATGATTAAAGAAAGGATCAACCTTAGTTGGGTGTCTCTTTGTGTATGAAATATATTTTTGGATATATACTCTTTAATTGGTCAACCAAAAGTTTGTAAAATCCTTGCAAAGCCTTTGTGAGGTATCTTTTCAACATAATATAGTAGATGTATGGATATGCTCATGGATTACCAAGTAGACCCACTTAACATTTTGTAACCATTATTTTATTGAATGCATGTGTAGATCTTAGCTTGGTTGTGCACTCTAAAAGACATAGTATTTTGTGGTGTCTTAATTAAGGTATCACCTTGGTTTTAGTTATTACATGTTTGATTGAATTTAGAGACTCTACATCCTAATGTATAAAGGAACCAAATTTTTATTGGATTTCTCTCCCCATCATCTTCAACACACTCAAAATATATAAATTCAAACATCTTTTTAGTTTTATTTGTTTGTGTGTTCTAGCCACCACACTTAAATGCATGTAACAAGTATCAAGGGGTATTATAATACACATACATTAACACTTATGTGGTATATCATATGTTTAATGAGGTGACTAAGCCTTGCATGTCTAAACTAGCAAATAGGCATATTATGACACCATTATTGGAATACACTATGCAAAGGGTATAGTTTATTGTAAGGAAGTGCTCAATCACAGTTTCAATAATCAATCCAACACCTTAGGGAAACCCCCCTTGGTCTTGCAAAATCAAAAGTGAAGGAGGTCTTACCCACCTCAACAATTAGCTCTAAGTTGCCCAACCTAAATATAGGTTTGTGGTAGTCTTCCTAAGTTTGACACCCCTAGCACTTGGGAGATTGTTAGACCTTAGGGATTTGGAGCCTACAACTCAGATCACCAACATAGTGTAAGATAACTTACAATTTGGGCTTCATGCCACAACACTTCACCATGTTTATGACCACTATACATGTCACCATTTCACTATTCTATTTCATTCTTATTCTCCTACTTTTGTCAACAAATAAACAACATAAATGAGTGAACTAGCTGAACAAATAATATTAATAATAAAATTCTAAATAAAAAGTAGGAAAAAAAATTCAAAATATCTCCACATTTGCCCTTGACTAAAAAGTAGAGTGTCTAGGTTTGAGTTTCCGTCGTGGCATCAAGTTGTGCCACTCTTTCTTCTCCCTTACTATTAGAGTAAAACAAATTGAGTGAGGGGAGCTATTAAAAATAATTAAAATATAAGAATGGACTTGATTTATGAACAACAATAGCAACCAAAGGCAAAATATACACCCCATAGAATGGAATGCTACATATTTGAATGATAGAGGTAGGACGTAGCATTTTCATTTTTTGACAAAATATTAAAAATCTAAATACCAATTTTTTTTTTTTTTTTTAATATTCAATCTCTATACATATATAAATATTATGAAAAATATGACATTATTATATTAATTTAATTTTATTCATTATATTTATCATAATTACTTTTTCTATTAATTTGACAAATACACATTTACATATTCAAAATTCCTATAAATTAATCAAAAATTACATAATAAGTGTCTCAAGAACATTAAAAAACAAAACCCCAAATATATTCAAGTAAAAACATAAAAATCCCTAAAACAGCACGTTTCTATGTTGGAGGACTTATATTCACATAAATATAAATGTTTACAATTACTTGTCTATTTGCAAGACATTTAAGAGCTAATTTTTAGTTACCTTATGTTTTTCTACTACCAAATCATTAGATGAAAGAATGTGTGCATGAATAAGCTGTTTTTTAATTTATTTTTATACGAATGTCCTTGCTTTGCTTTATGAATGAAAATGACTCTTTCCATATTAATAAATTGTTTGGATTGAAGCAATGATTGTATTTCTATAGTACACCTCAAATGTATAATAATAAAATGATTGTGAAAATGTACTTTAATGATAGTGCTCATAATGTAATTTGTCGTTACCATGTCACTTGAGTGTAACTTGGTACACTCATCTTTCATGCATTTTTTTAAAAATATTGATGATATGTTATCATTTTTTATTTTAAATAGTCAATTTATACATGAAATAATGATTTAAATTTTGGTTAGATTTTGAAATTAATGTAGATATTAATTTGGCGTGACAAAATTTCATTTTTATTAAGAATTGATTTGTTGATGCGATACTTTTTCCTCATTCTAATGATGGATTATTACATGTAATTTGAAACATTGATACAAAAATCATATAGAGTTAATTTTAGAAGTTGTACTTCTAATACAACACGGACTCTAGAAATATAATGCCAACAATTTTAAGGATTCAATGTATATACTCAATCTTTCATGCTCTTGTATGTAAGGGTGGATTTGTAATGGATGCCACCTCTTACTCTTTATTTGTGGGAGAGTTAGGATTTTATTATTCATTGTGGGTGTCAATTTTTGGCTTTCATTTTTTTTAAAAAATATCAATGAAGTCTATTTATACATGAAATAATGATTTAAATTTTGGTTAGATTTTGAAATTAATGAAGATATTAATACAGTGTGATAAAATTTCAATCTTATTAAGGATTGATTTGTTGACGCTACATTTTTTCCTCATTCTAATGATGGATTGTTGTGTGTAATTTGAAACATTGATACAAAAAGCATATAGAGTTAATTCTAGAAGTTGTATTTCTAATACAACACAGACTCTAGAAATATAATGCATAATTTTAAGGATTCAATGCATATACTCCATCTTTCATGTTCTTGTGTGTAAGGGTGGATTTGTCATAGATGCCACCTCTTACTCTTTATTTGTGGAAGATTTAGGATTTTTTTATTCATTGTGGGTGTCAATTTTGGGTTTCATTTTTTTAAGAAATATCAAAATTATATGTTATCATATTTATTTACGTTGTTGTGAATAGTCAATTTATACATGAAATAATGATTTAAATTTTTGTTAGATTTTGAAATTAAAGAAGATATTAATATAGTGTGACAAAATTTCAATCTTGTTAAAGATTGATTTGTTGATGCGACATTTTTTTCTCGTGTAATTTGAAACATCGATACAAAAAACATAAAGAGTTAATTCTAGAAGTTGTATTTCTAATACAACATGCACTCTAAAAATATAATGCCAACAATTTTAAGGATTCAATGTATATACTCAATCTTTCATGCTCTTGTATGTAAGGGTGGATTTGTCATAGATGCCATCTCTTACTCTTTATTTTTGAGAGATTTCGGATTTTATTATTCATTGTGGGTGTCAATTTTTGGGTTTCATTTTTTTTAGAAAATATCAATTATATGTTATCATATTCATTTATGTTGTTGTGAATAGTCAATTTATACATGAAATAATGATTAAATTTTTTGTTCAATTTTGAAATTAATGAAGATATTAATATAGTGTGATAAAATTTCAATCTTATTAAGGATTGATTTGTTGACGCTACATTTTTTCCTCATCCTAATGATGGATTACTGTGTGTAATTTGAAACATCAATATAAAAAGCATTAAGAGTTAATTCTAGAAGCTGTATTTCTAATACATGGACTCTAGGAATATAATGCCAATACTTTTTTAAGGATTCAATGCATATACAGCTAGGAAGATCCATATAATATTTTGTTTGAAGATTTTTGTGAAGAAAATAAAACAAGGACACATGAATGGACATTTGCAAGTAGAATGATGACAAAAAATATCAATGTATTTATTTTGAGGATTCAATGCATATATGGGTACAAAAATTTAAATAATAATTTGTTTCAATTTTTTGTGAAGAAAATAAAATAATGACACATGAATGGACATTTACAGATGGTAATAAACTTCTACGCATTAATTATGAGCATCCAAAGTCTTCTTTGTATTTATGATGACTATTGATTATTTTACCAAAAGTTTAATACAAGTATTTATAAGTATATTTATTACTTTATAATCTAACACATTCATTCTATGTGATGTGAAAGAAAATGTGTACATTGTCAAGTAAGTTCAACAATATTACCAAATTCTTTATTTTGTTGTCAAATTTCCTTAAGGTTCTTATCTTAGGAATTATTTTACAAATCCATTATAAAAAAATTTAAGTTTGTGGACAGTTTTATTTCTAGTAATCACTAGTTATTTGGGAGGTTGAGCGATAGGAAAATCTAGACACTTATTTGTGATTGTGCAAAAACGAGGTATAGAATGCCAACCTTTTGCATAAACTTTAATTCTTCATGAAATAAACCAATTTCTACCAAATCATGGCACATAAATAGTAAAAAATTCATGTCTATATTGTATAAATAAATAACTTAATGTTGTCTATAAATATGTATTAATAAAGAAAAAAATAATATTTTCATTTATTTCTACGAACCTCTAACTAGGCTAGTATTCATGAAAGTAGAGAGCATTCTACCATGGACAAGTTAAAAAGAGATATGTTTTTTTATCTTCTATTTTATTTAGGCCACACTTTATATATGCTTGGTCCACAAGTTCTTTAAGTAAAAAGAATGTTGCTGCTAAAACAAGAATGCTAAGTTATAGCCTTTTAAATAGCTTTGGAAGCATCAATTAGTGACTTCATATGATCAAGTAAAAGATAAATTTTTAAGTTACTTTGAAGATAGACCCCAATTTAGTAAAAAAGACCAATATACTTATACTTCTCCTTGTTTAAATTGAAATTTTAAAGTCGAGGGTGATGATGTTTTTCATTTACATCTATATTGTTCACATTTTCCTTCTAAAATATTGAAGGAAGATTCCATATACCAAAATGGTGGTTCAATTTTTTTTACAATTAAAAAATCTTAATTTCTTCATAGTAATCTAAAATAACCTTTAATTTTTTTATTAAAAATTTAATTTTTTCTTCCTAATAAGTTGGAAACTGTCATTCTACCTACACCTAAACTCATTTGGTTTAACCATAAAATCTCCAACTTCCTCTTTAAGATCTTGGTTGACTCAAGCTTTTCTAAAAGACAACTCTTTTATCTTTTCATAGGGCCATTTGTAGAACTTAATTTCCCCTTCTGATGCATCCATTTAGGAATAGTTTTGATATGAAGGGAATGGTGAAATAATGCTTCCAAGATTTACTATATTGTAGAAATTTTCTCAATAAAATTATGGGAATACTAGATGATGCAAAAGGCCACCTTACTAGAATACTCTACTCCTTTAAATACTGAGAAGTTAAAGTAAGGTTTTAATTGGGCTACAAAAACTTTCCACTATCCATAGGGCTACTTAGTAGAAGGTAGCTTTCCAAAAGGTCACCTTACTAGAACACTCTACTCCTTAAAAGAATAAGATGTTAAAGGAAAATTTTGATTGGGCTAGAAAAATATTTCCACTATCCATAAGGCTACTTAGTAGAAGGTAGCTTTCCAAATTATCCTTGGTGAAATTTCATAATTGTGTCACATTTTTATAGAGGGAATAGCCAAACAAATACAACTTTTTGACTTGGACCACCTAAAATTGGCATATATGTTTTAAATCTTCATATGATACAAACTAATGCAATATAAACTAGTTGGACACATTTTTTTATAAATTAAAGAAAATTAGTTTAGTAGCTCAAAAATGTAAGATTTGGGACATCGCAAAATATAGCAAATTTATTATTTATTTCCCTCAAATAATTAAAAAATGTAGAGCAATAAGGAGAACAATCAAATTTTGATGAATATTTTGTAATAATTTTTTAAAGTCACATTTACTCAAAATATCATAGTTTTGATAGGATGTCAACTTCGTCTAATTTAAATAAAAATAATTATACCCTCTTGGAGAGAGTTCTCTCCTTCAGTGCACTATGCATTTAAAAAATATATACATATATATTTTAACATTTTAAAAAATCAATCTTATGTTTGATAATAATAACCTACTTGCAATAAATTTTGAAAAAATTATAATAAATTTAATGAAAATATATTAAAAATCGATTGTAGACTTTGAGCTCTATGAAAGGGTATTTTAAGATTTTCATGAAAATATCCTTAGAAAATCTTGGAGTTGAAGATGATTTTTTTGTTGGGCGGGGGCCCTAGCTCGGTTGGCTAAGTAATTCCGTTGCGGCTCTGCTGGTCACGAGTTCTAGTCTCCCCCGTCCCGTGGTACCGGAGGGTGTGTCGCGCCAGCGCTGCCGGTCACGTTAAAAAGTTTACCAGGCGCACTGCAGTTTATAGGGGGTCGTGCTACCCGATTCCTGCAGTCTAAAAAAAAAAAAAAAGATGATTTTTTTGTTGAATTTTCTCTAAAAGAGAGATTAGGCTACCACATAGATAGTTCTAGGTGAAAGTGTTTGGGTCAAAAATATTTCACTCAATTTTTTAATTTAAACTTTGCCATATAAATTGAATTTGTTTTGAATTTTAATATTAAATTATATTAATTTAAAGGTTTTATGAAAATGAATTTCAAATGAAATTCTTTATGTCATATAAGTGCCAAATAGTTTTGGGAGAAATAATTTTGTCTAAAACTATGTTGTTGATCCAAAGTGTAATACAACTCTAGAATTTCACCCCTCTAAAATTATTTTGGTTGAATTAAAAACTAAAGAATTGAATTTAGAACAAGGTCAAAAATAAAATGCCACAATGTACTAAAATGCATCCACAATTCACATAGTGGTGAAACCTTCAAATACTCTTCAAAAGGATGAATTAAGCTATGATATATATAGCTTAGGGATCCTATGACCTCCATAAACCCAATCTAATGGTCAATTATGCACTAATAATCATATATGTAGCATGGATACCTTTGTTATAATAAAACAAGCTTAAATGTAAGAGTAAAGAAGAAAAAGACACATGAATCATGATTTTATTGAATGTGGATGGATAAATGAGCTATTAGATCTATAATTTGAACATTCTGACAAGAAAATAAATTTAAATATATGAATAAAAGTCCAACTCATTTGATAAATAGTAGCAATCATATTGGAGAAAGATAGAATAAAGTGATCTATAAATGATTAATAATATTATGTATTGTCTATTATGAGCTTATGCAATTTTAGTCTTACATCTATTATAACAACTACATTCTAATATAATTTTATGCTTTGAAAATTCATTTAAAGTACCTTCACATTAAAAAAAACTTCAAATTAATGTGGATTGAAGAACCTTAAGAAAATATTTTTACGATGAATAAAGACCCATTAGAAATATGTGGCCTAAAGGACCTTAAAAATCATCAAATATCATCTTAATTGCAAAAATTGAAATTATCTTCATGAAATTATAAAAACTTACTTAGAAAGTCTCTAAGGTTAAAGTTTTTCCTTTCTAGCCATTGGGTATAACCAACACTAGGTTTCATGAGCTTGTTGAACCAATCCTAGCTAAATGGGAAAACATTAAACAATAACAAGTGCAAGATTTTTTATTTGTTGAAGGAATGAAAATTATAATAATAAATTGTAATTAAAGATTGCAAGAAGATACAGTGCAAAATGTAGTGGGAAAAGAGTTACTTGATGAACATAGTCCTACGTTATTTACTACCAAAATGTGTGTAAAGGACATACACTAAGATAAGCAGCCTTGACAAGTAGAAGCACATCTTATCCATGATAAATTTAAATTATTCATTTCACATGAAAAAAATGGTAATCTATACCCTATCTTTGCAATAAAATAGATAAGTGTATGTATTACATAATACCTTGGCCTTCAAAATATATAGTAATTACTAGAAATAAAAATTTACACATACAAAACAAATTCTATATAAAATAATATTAAGGAGATGGGAATGGTTCACATCATAGTAGTTAATATAACTAAAATAATCTAGTAGTTAATAGAAGAATAGTTAAATAGTCTACCAACGTACTTGACAAAATGTGGATCAAATCCATAACCATGGAGTCCTATCTCAACCTTTGAATGGTTTCATCTCACTAGGTTAAATGGTTTTTATCCTCAAGCCTATAGACTAAAGGGTTTCCATCCTTTAGTTCACTAGAAATCTGAAGGTTTTTGTCCTTAGGTTTGACACACTAAACAACATGTGCTCTAAGTAGTTTTAATTAGGGTTTTTATGTGTAGAATTGAATAATCTTGAGTAAGAATATGTCTAACCTATGATATCCTTAAAATTTATGGTTGATATGAGATCCCACCAAAAATAATTTCTCAGGTCTATGCATGATTCGTGGGTATCCAAGGATGGGGCCACCACATTAATGACACCCAAGGAGCAAGTGACTTGTCATGAAATACAATCAAAATGACTCTTTTTCCCGCTTCATTTGAATTGGTTTAATTAATTAGCCTTCTTCATCCTTTGGATATAGTTGTGTGTGGATTTGCACCAATGTGATTTTACTATGGTTTTAGGGTGGAAAATCCCCCTTATGTAGTGGTTGTATTGTCAAATTGGCCATTAATGGTGCTCCTGATCATGCAGGGGTAGGTAGGAATGAAAAATTCAAAAAGATAGGAATGATGGAATTGAAGGATCAAGGATACCACTTGACACATGTCATAGGTCAATATTTGGGGAGTTGAGGGAAGGCATGCCAATATGGAAAAGTCCCAAAGTTTGATAAGGGAAAGAAAACAACAAGGTTTGGAAGAGAGACATGTAGGTGAGATAAAATTTGTTGACCCAATAAGAGTAAGGGAAAGAAAAGGTTGGAGGAAAGGAATTCTAGGATGGATAAATCTAAAATTATAGTAGAGAACAAGGAAAAATGTTGAACTTAGGAAAAAAGGCTTTATGGGATGATGAAATCCAAAACTCTAAAAAAATTCCAACCTACAAACACTTAAAGATATGACCAAAAAATATTCCACACTTAGGAGTTTTGAGACCTTTGTAGCTTCTAACATGTTGGAAAGAATATGGAGAATGATGATGAACCATAATTAGGCATTGAATTAGCTTGCTGATGTTAGGGAACAAGATTTTGTTCTACTAATGAAACTTGATTGAAAAGGGGACATCACAAGTTGTCCCTTCCCAAAAATATCTTTCCCTTAAGAAATGTTAATTCAATTTCTCCAAAATTCTCAATTCTTCCTAAGTATCCTCCTTTATAGGTAGGCCCTCCATGAATTAGATGATATGCACAATTATATTTCCCCGCTTTTGATTTGGATTAAGTAATGGAAGAAACCAACCCTGTAAATGCTCCTTTTTGAAATAATAATGAATGAAAATATTCACAAACTCCCAAAAGAGCCTAACATTATTATGTTATTCCAATTTGACATTTATTTGAATTTATTTTTAGGATCCTCTTATGTTGTTCATGATTTCTTTATGAGGGTAGTTATGTGGACAACATAATTCCTCCTTAAATCTGGATGGCATCCTTTGCTCAATCCCACAATGGATGAAATTTGTGTGGCTATAAATGATGTAAATTAGTAGTTGATAATAATGATGATAACAATTCCAAAGCTACACATTACGTGGGCAACATCTTGGTCTCATTCCTTATGCAAATTAGCTACAAAATTTGAGCATCACCTCTTTCTCTATTTCCTAGATTATATCCTTGTGTTCCAAATATTATTACCATGATGTTGCATGTTTTACCCATTGATAGTTGGTATGGATAATATTTTTTAGGGGTTGGAAAATTATTGTAACAAGTAGAAGTTGCTCAAATTTTCTCCCAAGATAGCATTGTGTAGGTTGGAAGATGAATCCAACATTCATATGTTTCTCATAACCTTCCAAACATTAATGTGTAGTCCATAATATGTGCACTTAGTAATCCCAATGGTGAGATCTCCTACACACAACATCAAAAAAAGAGATCTTCTCAATCATGGGACTGAATCAACTGTGTTAGCATGTCAAGGTGGGCTCGATTGAATGCTACTAGAGGCCTTAGTTCATTTCATAGGTCTCCAAATCCTTCTAGGCTACATTGCATTGGAAATATCTTAAAATCCCTAAGAGAAAAAATTTTCAAACTTTCAACTACCTATTTTCTCAATTCGTGGTACCCATTAATGTCTCATTTGTACCTATAGATGGATTTAAAGTCCCTCTACAACACAATATATCAATTTTTTTCAACTCTATACAATTTGACCATGCCAATGATGAATGAATTCTTGTAAAATATCTTATTTGAGAGCAATGTAAAGGTGTCAATAGGAATTTGTATTATGTACCTTGCAGGAATGGATCAAATATCCTAACACATTAGGGTAAGTAGGTGACTGCTACTAGAGGCCTTGGTTCATTTCATAGGTATCCAAATTGTTCTAGGCTACATTACATAGAGGTAGTCTCTTAAGATCCCTAAGAGATTTTTTTTCTAAACTTTCACCTATTTATTCTCTCAATTTTGGAATTTACAAATGGATGTAGAGTCCCTCTATAGTACCTTGTCTTAATTTTTTTCAACTTTATAAAATTTGACCATACTAATGATGAATGAATTCTTGCAAATGCCTCATTTGAGAGTAATGTAAAGGTGCCAATAGGAAATTTTTGTTCTTCTATACCTTGTGGTATTAAATCACCTATGTTGACATGTTTGGGTGAGTGCTATTGGAGGCCTTGGTTTAATTTTTAGGTCTCCAGATCCTTCTAAGATACATTACATTGAGGAAATTTATTAAGAGCCCTAAGAGAAAAATATTGGAAAACTTTCACCTACATATTGTCTCGATCCATGAAACCTATGAATGTATCATTTGTACCTACAAGTGGATATTGAGTCTGTCTACTGTACCCTTTCTGAAAAAAGTAAACTCTAGATTGTTTGACCATGATAATGATAAATGCAGTCTTGTGAAATTTCATATTTGAGAGCACTGTAAATGTTCCAAAAGGAATATTTTATTCTTTCATACCTCATGTGACCAAACTAACTACACTAGCACATTGGGGTGGATGGGTGAATGCTATTGGAGGCCTTAGTTTATTTTGTAGGTCTCTAGATCCTTCTAGGATACATTGCACCATGAAACTTAAGGGTACAACAATTGATTCTATCATGATCGCGGCTTACCAAAGAATACAACTATGAATGCTAAATAGCATTTAGATGACTCATTAAAACCATAAAAAAATCATATAGGTTGATGAAATAAATAAATTATATATATATGGAGTCATGACCAAGATAGGGCTATCATAAATGGGTGAAATATGAATTTCCACTTGTCTTTTGGGTGTCCTAAATAACTTTGTGTAGCCTTATCGCCATCCTCATCTAGGTTATCAATGTCCCAGGTGGTTTGTCATGAGATCTTTATGTTTCCTTCCCATGATGAAGATTATTAGCTTCAAGGAGATAAAAGGGTTGTCCTTAATTTATTTATTTGAATTGATTCATACATAAACTAAATATTAATTTATTGTGAGTTAAATCACATTGGTTAATAAATATTTTTTATGCACTTATTGTACACATCAAACCACATGGAATTTTTATATAATTGTATAAAAATAATAAATATGACAACATCTATATATATAATATAAAATTATATATATATATATATATAATGTCATGGTAATACCATATAGTGTAGACATTATGTCATGAATACAATGAACATATACAAGAAAGTCATATAAGCATACAATAAAAGTTCATAATATGTCAATCTAAAGGATTGGGATGGAATACCAACAACTATTTGTCTATTGGGAAGATGGAGAGGTGACCAATGTTTGTTTCTTTCAAACCTGCCAATTGGGCCTACTCTCTAAATGTTTTAAGATGTCCACCTATTGATATTATCAATTAATATGCATAATAATATATAAAAAGGAAATGTATAATAAAATAAGTGAATATGTCACTTGCCGCATGCTAATAATCCATCTCAATAATTCTCTACTTCTCTTCATTCATTTGAGGGGAAATTGTATAAACTAGAGTTGTGACCACCTATGACAAGAATGAAGAAACATATTAGACTAAAGATTAATATAATTTAAAATTACACTAAATGATGTGGGATAAAACAAGAAATATAAAATGAAATATACATTACTATCTCATGCCTTTTTCAAAGGTATTAAAGATAAAAATGCTACAACAATTCCACCTTTATTGTTCCATGAATATCAAAAGGGATTTAAAGTTATGTCAATAATTGAAAATAGAAAAATATTATTTGACCAAAACATACCTAACATTATTTACAAATAAAATGATTAAAAATAGTAAAAATTACCTTGAAATGAAACTTGACATACAACCACTACCACTAATGGGTGCTAATGTTGAAGGTCCAACATCCACCTATTCATCATCAAATGCCAATCTTGAGATTACTATTGATATATGAAAAAATAATTCACATGTATTATATTTACTATTTTGTTACAAATTACATACATGTGGACTTGACATGGCTTCACAACCATAAGTTAAAGGGTTAACATATAATTCTTTACATTAACCCTTGACATATAGTTAACCCTAGAATGCAATTACATGTAATTCTTTACATTAATTTTCATTCATAATAGAATAATATAGTTAATCTTAGATTTCAAAATAAAATGTAATAAATTGCATAACCTTATTATAAATTACATGTCAATCAATGCCAAGATGCCATTGAGAAACTCATCCATATTCTTAAAACTCTGCAACATCCTCTACAGTGTGTGTGTCCTCAACATCCTTCAACCCATAGTCACACATAGATCCACAGTTGCAACAAGGGTGAGGTAAGCATCAATGCATATAAATACCACCCTCAATACCCTATGACAATGGCCTACTATGTTGTATTAAGGTTTGTGGAAGGTAACTAATTGACTATAGAGTCTCCACCTTGACACTTTCCTTCACAATAAAAGGGACCATCACATAATGAATGTCTAGTCCACCTAGGGGTCTCAGTACATGGTAATGGGCATGCTGTGCCCCCTCCCTATCTTGTGTAGAGCCTTTCCCTCTACCTTGGAAATATTGCATGTCAAAGTAATTTGGGATCTCATTGTGGGAAAACTCATGATAGAGATTCCTTAGGAAATATTATGGGACATTATTGTTGTTGCATGTTGGATGGTCAGAAGCCATCCACCACCTATCTAATTTTGTTCCCTTATTCCTTGGTGTTGACACCAATGAATAGGGAATCATTTGATAAATTTTGTGCAAGGGTGCATTTGTTCTCAAATCAATAAAAAATGCACAAAAATTAGATTTTTTTCTCTTTTACTTGTTTATACAAAAATATTGTAGAGTAGAATTTTTGTGCATTCTCTTTATGATTGGCCCATATGTTTATTTGGCTACTAATGTATTCTATATGAAAAATGATAGATTCTAAGGATGACATGAGGGCTCTCCAATATGAAGTAGTTGTAATAATATTTTTCAATATATTAATCTAATTTTGGACATTTTTTTAGTTTCAAATTGACCTAATAAAGTTTATTGTGTACATCACAAGGAGGTCTAGGGATAGACAAAGGAATTTCAAGAGGGTTGCACATTTCTTTCTCTTTGGTAGGAATTCCCTCCACTTAGTTTGGGGGTGTTAAGAGATTTTCATTTCTTGAAATAAAAAATGAATCAAAACAAATGTAAATAAATTTTATCCTACATTAAACCATTAAAAACCTAGAAAAATTACCTCCTTGACCTCCTCTACATCATGGAAAAATTGTGCTGGCTTGCATCCACTCAAATATCTCACCAATGCACTTGAGCTTCTCCTTGCTCATGTTAGGGATTCCAAGAAATGGGGTGAGGCTCAAATGATCTCGAACTTTCCTTTTTTATTTTAATACTAAAATAACATACTTGTGTTATGGATTGGTAGTGACTATTCTAGGCTTGGGAGCTACCAAGTCATAATGTACTTGTGTTTTTTTTCATGGACCAAAAAGTTTTTGTGGCCACATTTTGGTCTCCCATATTTATGCACATGCCCTTGTAAGGGTTGGGATTTTTTTGGAGAGAAATTTGTGAAGATAAACTCTTGAATATTGTAATTTATTTCCTAAAAGATAATAAATTCTATAAATCTATTCCAATTTATATGTTATATTTTAATTTTCTTTACGACAATGATATGAATACATGCTTATAAATTTGATTTTCTCTTACATTATATTGCATGCTCTTAGAAAAGAAGTATATTCTCAATGAGAACAAAAACTTCTACCTTCACATTTGTTCTATAATTTGAGGGTTTGATTAATTCATCTTTAAGGAGGGTGGTCAATCTTTTCAAACATTGATTGGGTTGTGCAATGTTCATGGAGGATTAGTAAGTAGAATCTCATTTAGTAAGTCAATAATGAGGGTTTATATTATTGTAAGGAAATAATAAATTATTTTTAAACCCAAGAGATTGAATGTTGGTATAATATCATATAGGAATAGGCTTTAAACTCTATTACCCAAGGCATGGGCATTGATCTTCTCTAGTATCCCTATCCATTCACACAAATATAAAATGAAGAATTACACTTCGATGTTGTATGTATTAGTTTAGATGTTTTTGATATATTCACACCTACCCATTAAAGGTACAAGAAAATCAATATTGTGGAATTATAGGTATTCATATATTTCTCATTTGTTGACCCAACATCTTAGTTGTTTTCATCATAGGGATTCACAACCCCTTAAAAATAACTAACAACAAGTTGGAGAACCAACAAGTTGTATTGACACTTTCCTTGCACAAATTGGGCTAGAAATGACTAAAAAATGGCTTGAATAACTATTACATAGGACCTAGGTTATAACTATTCCCCGTCTCCTCTAAAATTGCATAATTTCCATTACAAAGATAATTAGCAACCTACACTCTTTTTTTCTCATCAAATTCTACATTGGTTGCACTTAAAGCATTTAAACCCTTTGTATATCAAGTCCAATAACACATACCATGACAGATTGAGTAGCATCTAATTCTTCTTATGCTACCTTATCTCTAAATTTAACAAATTTAAGTCCACCCTCAAAACTCAAAGCTCTAGCAAACACAAGTGTTGTGTACTTTCCAAGGCTTAGTCCACATGTCACATCAATATAATCAATATGTCCTAACTTCTTTATAAGAATTGATGGCCTATATAATTCACTTAGTTCAATAATAGTAGGGAAATGGGAAAATAATCAATCCATTATGGTCTCACCATGCACTTCATAACAATATGTTAAAAAATAAACCATGATTAATTTTTTTATCCTCCTTCCAAAATATCAATAATGGAAACAATTTCAATCTAGGTGAATATTAAAATGTATTTGGTTATTTCCTTATATGTAAGCTCAACATTTACTTCATAAATCAATATTTTAAAACATATTGGTTGATCCACACCACGAGTCCTTACAACCTAATAGACCAATATGCCTACTAAAAATGATGTATTTTTCTCTTAACTAAAAATGAAACCAATTTAGCACAAAGTTTATATTCATATGGAAAAAATAAATTAAAAGTATTATTCTTGTAGTCCTATTTCTTACATGTCTCATTATTCTACATTTTGTTATAATGTTGTCTAAAAGAGAAACTTAAATAAAGATCAAAATAGGTAAAACCCAATAGAAGTCATAGAGGTGAAGTGGGTTCTTCCTCTAGTTGGTTTCAAAAAAAAATTAAACTTTGAAGGGGTTGCTTGAGGGAATTTGGGTTTAGTGGGAGGAGGCTTTGCTCTTAGGGATTCCATAAGAAATATGGTTAATAAATGCTCATTATAATTTGAAATAGGGACTAACAATGAAGAAAAATGAGAAGCATTTCTTGCAAGTCTTGGAGTAACAACTTTCCAAATTTAAGAAAAAAAAAAGTTGTTGAAGGATACTTTGTGATGGTATTCAATACCATTAATCATTGAAAATTTTATTGAAATATTGGAGGTTAAGCAATTTATTGAAATATTGGAGGTTAAAGGCTTAAAGGATGTATTTGATTCAATTAGATTTAATCATTGTAAATACTATCTAAACTAAGTGGTAGATCTTTTGGCAAATGCAAGCATTAAAGCCTATACAAATTTACAACCATCATTTGAGCACTTGGAAGGATGTAGAGCATAATGTTAAGTTTTAGCCTTCTTGACTAAGAAGGTTCTTTTAAGGGCCAATGCCTATACAAAGTATAGATAGAAGATGCCTCTTATTCTATATGCTTAAGTGCCTAAATATTTTCTTGATGTGGCATGTTCTTTTATATTCACAATTACAATGTGATAGGTCGGTTATTCTTCCTTGGTTGGCATATGATTTCATAAGTGGTCTTCCTAGTGGATAAGATGGTTGGTTTCTCATTGGAGAAACTACAATGGCATTATATGTAATCCATGAAATTAATGATTGTGTGAACGCCTAATTAAATAGGGAAATATTTTATCTTTTGACAATTGTGATAGACTGCTGGTGGTACTTGGTTCAAGTTCTTTTGGTTGTATTCTTATAGGCTATACATCTAGAGTGTTGGATAAGATGGATGATAAGTGAAAGGTAGAACAAGGAATGGAGTATTTCCCTCAAACGTCAATTTTAGACAAAAGTTTATAGATTATCTTTTCTTATTATTTGAATGCAACCTTATTGGTTTGTGAGGGGCATTCTAGGAGATAAGATCTTGTTAACTAGTAATAGGTCAAAAGCAACAATTTGAGGCGACTTTATTACAAATATTATTTTTTACATTCCTTATGTTGAATTAAGATTATTGCTTTTAAAATTGTTAATTCTTGACCAATTCAAGGATATGAAGTTGATAAACAAAGATGAAGCAATAGGGTTGGTGAAGCTCGTAATGACAAATTATGAGGATGGTATTGGCTTAGTGTCCACTCCAACTCAAAATGTAGATAGTCAAAAAGAGATAAAGGATTTGGAGAGGGGTAAGAGTGCTCGTAAGGCTTATTACAATGGTGTAGGCAAAGCTCTTGGTCATCTACATGTGTATCATCATCATGTCATGCTTGAAGTTGGTAGCAATTCCACCATCCCAATCTTCTATGGCAATTGTTTCCACTAGTCTCATCATCGTTGGGATGTCTATCATGTTGTTTGGTTCCCCTTTCTAGCTAGGCAACCCACGTTGGCCTTGCTGTTGCACCAAAAGGTCGACCTATCAATGCTCGATACAAGCATCAAATAAGATCCATGGAAAGCGGTTAAACCATGTCGCAAATCACGTGGTCAACGCTAATCGAGGAGTGGAAGCGTCGAGCTTCCAACAATCCCCCCCGCCAATGTCACGAATCATGCGGTCAACACTGACTGAGGGGTGGAAGGGTCAAGCTTCCAACAATCCAAGGGCAAGATGTATTTGGAGAGGAACATCGAGTGGAAGAAGTGATTGAGGACATGAATGTTAAACTGGCTTCCTTTGAACATTGGGAGTCAATGTCGCGCTCAAGTAACTAACTTGTATTTATGATTATAGGAGTTATATTTTTATTTTATCTTGCTTATGCATATGCTATCATGGGTCACTGTTTGAAAACCCAAAAGGATATCTTTGATGAGATATTTGTGCAAGCATATCCACTACTTAGGTACCTTTCAAGATTCTAACAAATTTAGAATAGAAAAATGGTAAGAGAAAGTGGTAGCATGTGGGAACGTTTTTCTTTTTTAAATGAATGAGTATGGAGCCTAGTCAAGCCGAGAAAACTACAGGGTGTAAGGGGCCGTGCGAAAGAAACGTTCCGTGTGCTTTAACGGAAGCTCCCAAGTCCCTGTCTTTTAGGAAAAGTTTCAAGCTGTCTTTCTCAGTGTCCTCTTATCACACTTATCAACCAAAACTAAGTGAATATATTCAACCAAAATTTGGATAAAGGTAAGAGATTGGTGCATCTTTTTGCCTTATTGCAAGGCGTGCGTTTCATTATACTCTTTTAAAATTAAGTGGGCCGTAACGTCTTCATATGGAGGGGACCAGAAAATGTTTCAAACCACCAACTTTGAAGTTTATTTGTGATGTGGCTAACTAACCAAATCTAGGCACGCAACTCACACTCTTATCCAAAAAAATCTTTATGATCTAATACTTAATTAGGTTTGTATTGTATGTATGTATGTCGATATAAAAATACATAATATATATTTTTGCAATATGATCAATCTAATCATGTAAAAACTATTGTAGAAATTGAGAAAATAGATGAATAAATAATGGACGAACTTTTAACATCATTTGAAGAATTTGGTAGAGTCAAAGATGAGAAATCCAAATCATCTTCTTCTTTATCCATTTCATTTTCTAATAATGAAATCCCTATCAATAGATACCACATAACTCTTTACATTATGGCCACTACAATGCATAAGACAACTCAAGCGACTATGATTGATCCTAGTTCACACATTGATGTTTACACAAAAGAATATTTCAATAATGATTATTTTCGTTAAGAATCATACAAATACTTGAGATTGTCTCTAAATGTTCTAATTCAATAATGCAAGATACTCTTGGATGCGTCTCTAAATGTTCTAATTCAATAATGCAAGATACTCTTGGATGCATCAAATTACTTTTGAAAATTACAAGAAAAATGTGTACTCTTTCATATAATTCCAACTTTTGATTAGATTGATAGAGATTTTTCGAGTTATCTCTTCTACTTCATATCAATGTGTAAAATTCATTCATCAAGGAAGGGTGGTCAAAGTACCAAGAGATAATTATCAACCTCTTTTGGAGCATGCAAATTTTACAATTGATTAATTCATCCACACTCTAAAAGAGCCTCCACATGAGAGAATATATGTCTCCCATAGCAGTTGTAAGTTATATAAATAATAATTAGCTTTGAATCACAAATGATCAAAAGGTGTTCTACGCCAAAATATGAACAAAATTGAGCCAAAATTTATCTTCCTAAAGCTACAGTTCCATCACATTTCAAAAAAGATATATGATACATTGTAACAAATAAAAAAAGTAAAGTAATAATTGAAGAACCACCTACACTGCAAAAGGCTACAATTGAAATAATTACCAAGCAATTGATTTGGTGAAGAAAGAAGAGAAACAAAACCAAATATGGGTGCCCAAACTTGAATTTGAAATGACACAAGTATTTGTTAGGGGACCTACTTTGCATGATGACATGGGTCCATCAAATTATATTTGTATAATAATTAATTTTGGCAATTTTATGGTGGTTGATTGGGATGATTTAACAATCTTTTAGATGATGATGGCTACAATGAATATATTGGTGGATCATCCTTACATATTCTTATTCATGATTTATCTATTTTTTAATTCCTTTTCCTCAGTTACATTTCATTTTCCTCCTTGAGTTCATAGCTTTCTATAATCTCCTTTGTATTGACACAAGTGGAAGTGAGCATTCCTTTTAATGGTGCATGTTGACACAAGTGGCCATGAACATTCCCTTTGTTTCATGACATCTTTTTCTTTAATTTCTATAATCTCCTTTGTGTTTGTTCCCCATGGATTTGAGGTAATGTTAAGTTATAAAGTGTCTTCAACATATTTTCATCATGTTGACCAAATACATTATTATTACCTTAATTTTTGTTTTAATTTGGCTTAAATTAAATTTGGCAATTATTATTATGCTCCCCCTTCATCTTCTATATTGTTTTGAACTTTGGACACAATCTAAGTTGTCAGTTTTTATTAAAATTTAGCATTCATTGTTGAAGATAGAGTTTGACACTTCTTTATAAAAATATGGTCATTGATTGAGTATTTATTTAGCTTCCTACACTGTAAAATTGAAAAGGAAGTATAGATCTCATGTCTAATACTAATATCATGCTTCACTACCATGTTTCACAAGTTTGTTTAATCCATCTAAGAAGATAATTTCTTTGTAAACATAGACAATAAAAAATTTCAATCACCATAGAAGAGGAAATATTTACTATCTCTTCTAGGAAGTGACATTTTTTTATAGGAAATAAATCTATATTACCAATAAAAATAAGTACAACCTATCCATAAAAGGTGGATGAATAGGATCACATCCTTGTTGAGAAAACTAGCAAACAATAATAGTGAAATTATATACTTAAAGTGTATAAATCCAATTAACCAAGTTAGGGGTATGTGTGATTAACCATCAAATTTGAAATATAACATTCAAAAGAATGTATGAAAATAATAAGAAATCAAAAATCACACATGAAATTGGATATTCCTTGTGAAACCTTTCAGGAAAAACTCCACAATCAAAGAGATACCAAGTTTATATTAATAAATAGAAACAAGTACACAAATATAATTCATATATGTGATCAACCATCAAATTTGAAATAGAACATGGAAAATAATGTATAACAATAATACAAAATAAAATTAAATGTTTTGACATTGGATATAGTGGAGAAACCCTTTTGAGAAAAGTTCCACCACTAAAGAAATATCTATATTATATTAATCAAGGAGAAACAAGTACATCAATAACATTCATGCAATCTTCTTCATCTTAATAACATTTTGGTAGTGTGAGAGTACTTGCATAATAGCTATATCTCCTCCATATGAAGCTCTCAGTATATAAACTAAAGGAAGCTAAAAAAACTACCATATAACAATACCATCACTCCAAACATTGTCTCAAAATACCATGATAAAAATTTGTACGACCCACTTTGTGAGAGTAGTATCTAAAGTAGAAATTAACTCCCCTTATTGATGTGCCATAGATTCCATCATAAAATGCTATTAAGCCTACTCTCCAATTTATAGATGCTCCATGAGTATAATAATTATATTGTTGTTGCCTATTTTGAGAAAGATGCTCTAGAACTCTCAATATTTGACCTCTTTTTGTGATGTCCCTTATTCAATGCCATTATAATAATATCTCAAATAATCTAGAGAACAACATTTATAAGATAATATCTCTCAATTCCTCATTGGCATCCAATTTACCCTTTCTAAGAAAGTTGGAGACCCAACATTATACGTACTAGGATTATAATTTAATATCATTGTATCCTAACATTCTTCCATTGATATTATAAATTGTAATGATATAAAAAAAAATGAAACATAAATTGAACCAAGTACAAGAAACAAGGAAAGCTGCACCAATAGAATTTATATGTGCTTACTAGTTTTGTAAGTGAATCTACAATATTATTCTAAGTGTCAACCTTCTAAATCACGACCTTACCACTCTCCATCATCTTATGAATATAGTGATATAAGTAGGGTACATGTGATTTCTAGCCAAAAAAATAACACTATAATTGCCACATATGATCTAAACCACCTTGCAATTGAAACCAAACCTTGAATACAATCTTTGTAACCATATTTACCATTTATAAGCATATGTAGTATTCATATACTCTACTTTAGTTGTGGACAAAAAATAGCGGGCTGCCTCTTCCTCATCAAATTAATTACACTACAAAACAAATAAAATATATAGTAACTAGTGGACCTTTGACTATCAAAGTGACTTGCCCTATTTGCATCAACAAAGCCATATATGTCCAATATCTTTCCCATTATTTGAACCATGATAATATAAGAAATATTTAGAAGATCCTTATAAATATATAAATATTCATTTAATGCATATTCAATGCTCTCTACTAGGGTTAGACATAAACCTACTAAGAAGACCCACTTCTTGGGAAATATCCAGTCTAGTACATAGTATTGCATACATCAAGATACCAACAACACTAGCACAATGCACATTATTAATATCCTCAAAATCATCATCCAATTTAGGATACATATTGAATGAAACGTGCCTATAGATAAATGGATATTCATTGGTTTGCAATCATGCATAGAAAACTAGTACAAGATAGTTTCAACATACTTTGATTAAACTAAGGCTTTTCATTAACTTAGCCACTGCTAATTTCCATTCCTAAGATATTTTTCTACCCCTAAATCCTTCATGTCAAATACATCGAAAATAAAAGTTTTAAGCTCCCTGATCATCACCCTGTTATTACTAATAAGAAACATGTTATCAATATACAAGACAATGATTAGATCTGATCATCAATACATTTAATATAAATATAATGATATTGTTCACATAAAACAAAATCCAACTTTAATGTTGTTACCACGGTTTTTGTCACCCCTTGAAAATCATGTCTGCCCATATAAATTTTTTCTTTGGTTTTAAAGCATTCTTCTTCTTCAAGTTTTCGAAACCGTGTTGGGTCCCACTAAGGTTGTCATAACCCTATTTTTACTCAATGTTTCGAAAAGTTATGCCAAGATCCTATTTTCTTGGTCGGTCTTTTTCTAGGTTTTCAAAACCTCATTGGAACTTGAAATAGTTCTCGCAACCTTGGAAAATGCCGATAAAGGAAAGATGGAGTTAAATTGTAAGTAAACTAACACAGTTTTAGAACTTTTTAAAGATTTTGAGACCTTTGTTGGTTCCCAATAGGGTTTTGACAACCCACTCTATTTCTGACAACAAGAAGTTTCTTTTAACAAGCAACATTTTTATTGGTTTTGGAGCTCCTTTTCAAAATTCCTAAAGATTATGCCTTAGAGAAAGGTGGTTAAGCGGAAAGTGACATGTTTTTCCAAACCTTGTCGGATCCTGATGTTTGTTCCACAACTTGCTCTTTAAACTGTCATTTTGTGTTTGAAGATCTCTACTTAGCTAAAGAAAGTGGTAAAAAAAATGGAAATAATATATTACAGAAAGAATAAATTAAGCAACACCAGAGATAATCAAATAATTAAGAGTCATCACATTATAGGAGGTAGTTGAAATGTAAAAATAAATACATTATATTAACTGGGAGGTGCAAGTACAAACTTTTCATACACAGAGAGTGAAAATCAGGATGTGGATTCCCTCCACAACTTCCCGAATCCTCTCAATCTATATGGGAGAAATTAGATTCTCATAAAATTATACATAGTGTGCAAAGGTTTCCATTACATTCCTCTTGAGCCCCTCGCGTAAGAGAGTAATAGCTTGTTTGATTTCTTCTTTCCTGAGGGTAGTAGAAATGCAGGTGGCATCTCCAACTAGGCCTTCCCACAGATTCTTGCTCAAATGTCCCAAGGCAGATTCAACATTGGCTATATAATCCGGCCTCACTAGCCTCTCGGTGGCTCTCGTACCCCATTTGATTTTTTCAGAAGTCTGGATTATATTGTAGATGAACCACTCCAGGAGTGCAGAATTATGAACATGAACTTGTGCCAAGAAATTCTCTCCTATAATCCTCCTGATCACTCCTTTTTCAACATCATTCCTTATGATGAAAATATCCTTCACCTGGTCAACTACCAACCATCACATAGAGCTACATTACATGCCTTCAATGGTGAGGAATTCTCCTTTTGAGGTCACATCGCTCGAGTTGCTAGACATTATGAAATTAAGATTGCAATGAGAAGGGAGAAATGCAACATCTTAAAATATATAGAGATAGAAGTTGGCTATCATATCCAGAAGATAAGCTGTGGGAAGATTTTATCATCAGAAACTAGTTGGCAAGGGTACCACCGAAACATTTTTAATTAAGATAGAATAGTGAGTGATGTGGTGAAACTGCCAAAATTCTTGTTGAATAGACTTCAGCATTGGTGCAAAATATTTTATTAAATCCTCTCCATGCATGAATTTATTGAAAATATGCAATTAAATGTAAATATTAAGAGTTGCAGGTCATATGTACGAAAATCCATAAGGCTTACATGTATGCAACGATGATATATCAGTTCACCCATCTTAATTTGGTATATTATGTAATGGTGATGTTTCCAAGTGGATGATAAATACTTAGGGAGTTCATTAGAAAAGAATTTGGGGTTAGGTTTATAAATTCCCATTTTAAAGATGGTAGTTATGAAAACTAAAACAGTCCCAAGAAAGAAGATCTATAAATATGTAATTTGAGGAGTTTTGAAGGGTCTGAAGTTTTTATTCTTAACACATGAGGATGCAAGAAGAGAATTGATAAAAAGGATTGATAACTCACTTGTTTTAGAGGATATTCATTGTCTGTGAGCATTGGAGATTTAAATGTAATGTTAGTGTTTATGCATAAGTCTTTGAGCTTCGATAAATGTGTGAACATTCTTTCCTTTGTGAATGTGATACTTCATTGATTTACATTTATTTTCTTCTGGAATTGAGTGAGGTTTAAACCTAAATGATCATTTATATGTTGTTGATACTCCAATGTTTGTGTTGAGGTATTAGTAATATTTGTTTCGATTCTTGTTGCATTGGTATCATGGCTATGAACCAATGTTAGTCTTTCCTTTTCTACTTTCTAGTTAAAAGCATACTCCTAAAAACCTTGAACTACATTATAAGAGGGAGTTGTACCTTGTTAAAATTTAGAGGAATATCACCAATGAAATGGTGATATCTCCAACTATTTATTGATAATTTGTCTTCATTTTTGGCAATAAAGAGTCATATTAAGTTCATTTTTGAGAATAAAAATTTGTCAACCATCAAATGCAAAAGAATCAAAATTTTGATACCATATTTCAGGTGATGTTTCAAACCGTATAATTACTATTTTATCTTGCAAACCATTTTTTCTCTTTACCTCAAACCCATCTAGTTGGTGCATGTAAATGTCCTTTTCAAGATCCCCATGCAAACATGCATTTTTAACATCATTTACTCTATTTCATAATTAAGAGAAGTAGCAATAGAAAGTAGGAATCTAATGACAAATAATCTAACAATAGGAGATCTTTTTTAACAAAAATCAACTTCCTCTCCTTGAGATTAGCCCTTGGTCACCACTATATCCTTGTACCTCTCTAATTGACCACTTGCTTCAAATTTATTTTTGCAACCCTACTTGCAACTAATGGGCTTCATTTTCATCAAGCAAACTCATAAGATTCCAAGTATCATATATGTCCAATACTATCATCTCCTCTTTTATGATTTCAATCTAAGAATTATACTCATCAAAAGAGAGAGCTTCCTTGAAATTTTTCCAATCATCATTTGTACTTGAAAAAATAAAGACACAACAAAAATTTGGTGGCTATACTTGTCAACTAGGTTCCATTGTTTCATGAATTTTCTCAAGAGTAGATTAAGGGATTCTTCCTATTCCTCTAAATTCTCAACCTACTTATATTTCTTGCTTAAATCCTCTTCTTCCTGTCCATCCTCTAATCCATCATTTTTTAATTCAACACGTGCATCTTCCTGCTTCTCAATCTTAGTCTCAAAATACACTATTTTCCTTCCTTATTTTTCCTTTGGCTACATAGGATATGAAAATAATCTAAGCTAACCAAAAATCACATCCTTAGACTAAATTATTTTCAAGTTTATAGGATTCTAAAGACTATAGCCTTTTACATTATCACCATAACCAACAAAGATGCATTTCTATGCTTTTAAATTCAACACAAATTATTTTCATAGGGAAGTGAACAAAAGCCTCATAGAAAAATACCCTTAATTATGAAAAAAATGTTTCTTACCTATCTGCACTTCATATAGAATCCTTTCTACAAATGTCAAATAAGGTGATCAATTTACCAAGCTATAAAAAATACTCACTATTGGAACCAATTCAAAAACTCACACAATCCATGATCTATATGAGTGAAGCATTCCACAATAGATAATACACTATTACAATAAATAAAGAAAAATAAACACACAAATGTGTTAAATATAATATATTTCATGTGTAACATTATAATACAAATAGGCACATTCTCAAATGTGAGCATGATAGGAGTATTTATTATAAATACTCAAGAGGAGTCTTATCATAGGACAACTAGGTGAGTCACCAAGTGAGTCACTATGAAAGAGACCAAGTAAACATAAATTGCTAAATATAGAAGATGTTTTCTATGAACATGACACATGTGGGTGTAGAAAAGATGCTCCTCACAATATGACATATGTTCAATTCAACACCTAAGTAACCTTATCTTATGCATAATAAAAATAGGATAATAAAATAGATACATAATAATATTTTACACTCCAACACCCTCATAAGCATAGATTGTATGTGTAGTGATAATGATGATGATGGGTCCCAAAAACTAGGTTTGATGAGGTACATATGTACAATTAAATCTATCATAAATGGACAAAAGGAGAAAAAAAAGGAAATAAATCTCCTCCCAAAAAGAGAGAAAATGAGAAGGACAAATAAACATCCTCAAAATTTATCCATGAAAGGTGGAAACATAAAGATGAAATTTTGAAGCATATAGAAGTTGTAAACTCTATCAAAGAAGATTTTTTATTTTTTTTGTAAAAGTTTGATAAAGATTTTGTAATTTTTTTCCAATTCATATGTTATATTTTAATTTGCTTTATGATAATGATATGAATACATGCTCATAAATTTTATTTTCTCTTACATATATTGTATGCTCTTAGAAAAGAAGTATATTCTCAATGAGAACAAAAAACTTTTACCTTCACATTTGTTGTAGGATTGGAGGGTTTGATTAGTTCATCTTTAAAGAGGGTGGTCAATCTCTTCAAACATCGATTGGGTTGTGTAATGTTCATGGTGGATTAGTAAGTAGAATCTCATTCGGTAAGTCAACAACGAGGGTTTATACTATTGTAAGGAAATAATAGATTATTTTTAAACCCAAGAGATTGAATGTTAGTATAATATCATATTGGAGTAGTCTTTAGACTGTATTACCCAAGTGATAGGAATTGATCTTCTCAACTATCCCTATCCATTCACACAAATATAAAATGAAGAATTACACTTTGATGTTGCACATTAGTTTAGACGTTTTTGATATGTTCATGCCTACCCATTAAAGGTACAAGAAAATCAATATTGTGAAATTATAGGCGTTCATATATCTCTCATTCATTGACCCAACATCTTAGTTGTTTTCATCATAGGGATTCACAAGCCCTTAAAATAACTAACAAGTTAGAGAACCAATAGGTTGTATTGACACTTTCCTTGCACAAATTGAACTAGAAATGACTAAAAAATGGCTTGAATAACTATTACATGGGACCTAGGTTATAACTATTCCCCATCTCCTCTAGAATTACATAATTTCCATTACAAAGATAATTAGTAACCTACACTCTCTTTTCTCATCAACTTCTACATTGGTTGCACTTAAAGCATTAAAATCCTCTATATATATCAAGTCCAATAACACATATCATGACATATTGAGTAGCATCTAATTCTTCTTACATTGCCTTATCTCTAAATTTAACAAATTTAAGTCCACCCTCAAAACTCAAAGCACTAGCAAACACAAGTGGTGTGTACTTTTCGAGGCTTAGTCCACATGTTACATCAATATAATCAACATGTCCTAACTTATTTAGAAGAATTGACAACCTATATAATTCACTTAGTTCAATAATAGTAGGGAAATGGGAAAATAATCAAAGTATTCCCTTTCTTATTGACCTAATGATCCATTATGGTCTCACCATGCACTTCACAACAATATGTTAAAAAATAAAGCATGATTAATTTTTCATCCTCCTTCCAAAATATCAATAATGAAAACAATTTCAATCTAGGTGAATATTAAAATGTATTTGGTTATTTCCTTATATGTAATATCAAAATTTACTTCATAAATCGATATTTTAAAACATATTGGTTGATCCACACCACGATGGGTCCTTACAACCTAATAGACCAATATGCCTACTAAAAATGATCTATTTTTCTCTTAGCTAAAAATGAAACCAATATTAGCACATAGTTTATATTAATATGGAAAAAAAAAATTAAAAGTATTATTCTTGTAGTCCTAGTTCTTGCATGCCTCACTATTCTACATTTTGTTATAATGTTGTCAAGGAAGAAGAGAAAAACTTAAATAAAGATCAAAATAGGTAAAATCCAATAGAAGTCACAAAGGTGAAGTGGGTTCTTCCTCTAGTTGGTTTCAAAAAAATTAAACTTTGAAGGGGTTACTTGAGGGAATTTGGGTTTAGTTGGAGGAGGCTTTGCTCTTAGGGATTCCACAAGAAATATGGTTTATAAATGCTCCTTATAATTTGAAATAAGGACTAACAATGAAGAAAATGAGAAGCATTTCTTGAAAGTTTTGGAGTAGCAACTTTCCAAATTTAGAAAAAAATAGTCGTTGAAGGAGACTTTATGATGGTATTCAATACCATTAATCATGGGGAAAGTCCAAATTGCAAATTTAATTGAAATATTGGAGGTTAAAGGCTTAAAGGATATCCTTGATTCCATTATATTTAATCATTGTAAATACTATCTAAAGTTAGTGGTAGATCTTTTGGAAAATGTAGGCATTAAAGCCTATAATGATAATTTACAGCCATCTTTTGAGCACTTGGAAGAATGTAGAGCATAATGTTAAGTTTTAGCCTCCTTGACTAAGAAGGTTCTTTTTAAGGGGCAATGCCTATACAAAGTATGTATAGAAGTTGCCTCTTATTCTATATGCTTAAGTGTCTAAATGTTTTCTTGACATGGCATGTTCTTTTATATTCACAATTACAATGTGATAGGTTGGTTATTCTTCCTTGGTTGGCATATGATTTCATAAGTGGTCTTCATAGTGGATAAGATGGTTGTTTCTCACTGGAGAAACTACAGTGATGTTAAATGTATTCCATGACATTAATGATTGTGTGAACACCTAATTAAATAGGGAATTAGTCTATCTTTTGACAATTGTGATAGATTGTTGGTGGTGCTTGATTCAAGTTCGTTTGGGTTGTATTCTTATAGGCTATACATCTTGAGTGTTGGATAAGATGGATGATAAGTGAAAGGCAGAACAAGGAATGGAGTATTTGCCTCAAGGGTCTACTTTAGACAAAAGGTTAAAGATTATCTTTTCTTATGTGTTGAATGCAACCTTAAGGTTTGTGAGGGGCATTCGAGGAGATAAGGGCATGTGAACTAGTCATAGGTCAAAAGGAACAATTTGAGGTGACTTTATTACATATATTATTTTTTACATTCCTTATGTTGACTTTTAAGATTATTGCTTTAAAATCATTAATGCTTGACCAATTCAAGGATATGAAGTTGGTAAACAAAGATGAAGCAATAAGGTTGGTGAAGCTCATAGTGGCAAATTGTGAGGATGGTGTTGCCTTAGTGCCCACTCGAACTCAAAATGTAGATAGTCAAACAGAGATAACAATTTTGGAGAGGGGTGGGAGTGCTCTTAAGGCTTATTACAATGGTGTAGGCAAAGCTCTTGGTGGTCTACATGTATATCATCATTATGGAATGCTCGAAGTTGGTAGCAATTCCACCATCCCAATATTTTATGATAATTGCGTCCACTAGTCCCATCATCGTTAGGATGTGTATCATGTTGTTTGGTTCCCCTTTCTAACTAGGCAACCCGAGGGAAAGATGTATTTGGAGAGGAGCATCAAGTGGAAGAAGTGATTGAGGACATGAATGCTAAACTCACTTCCTTGGAACATTGAAAGATAGTGTCGAGCTCAAATAACTAACATGTGTCTATGATTATAGAAGTTATATTTTTAATTTTATCTTGCTTCTACAATGCCACACTCTAATGCATGCATGCATATGTTATCATGGGTCAGTGTTTGAAAACCCAAAAGGATATCTTTGATGAGATATTTGTACAAGCATATCCACTACTTAGGTACCTTTCAAGATTCTAACAAATTTAGAATAGAAAAATGGTAAGAGAAAGTGGTAGCATGTGGGAACGTTTTTCCTTTTTAAATGAATGAGTATGGAGCCTAGTCAAGCCGAGAAAACTACAGGGTGTAACGGGCCGTGCGAAAGAAACGTGCCGTCTGCTTTAACGGAAGCTCCCAAGTCCCTGTCTTTTAGGAAAAGTTTCAAGCTGTCTTTCTCACTGTCCTCTTATCAAACAAAACTAAGTGAATATATTCAACCAAAATTTGGATAAAGGTAAGAGATTGCTGCATCTTTTTGCCTTATTGCAAGGCGTGCGTTTCATTATACTCTTTTGAAATTAAGTGGGCCGTAACGTCTTCATATGGAGGGGACCAGAAAATGTTTCAAACCACCAACTTTGAAGTTTATTTGTGATGTGGCTAACTAACCAAATCTAGGCACGCAACTCACACTCTTATCCAAAAAAATCTTTATGAACTAATACTTAATTAGGTTTGTATTGTATTTATGTATGTTGATATAAAAATACATAATATATATTTTCGCAATATGATCAATCTAATCATGTAAAAACTATTGTAGAAATTGAAAAAATAGACGAATAAATAATGGACGAACTTTTAACATCATTTGAAGAATTTGGTAGAGTCAAAGATGAGAAATCCAAATCCAAATCCAAATCATCTTCTTCTTTATCCATTTCATTTTCTAATAATGAAATCCCTATCAATGGATACCACATAACTCTTTACATTATGGCCACTACAATGTATAAGGCAACTCAAGCGACTATGATTGATCCTAGTTCACACATTGATGTTTACACAAAATAATATTTTGATAACGATTATTTTCGTTAAGAATCATATGAATACTTGAGATTGTCTCTAAATGTTCTAATTCAATAATGCAAGATACTCTTGGATGCATCAAATTACTTTTGAAAATTACAAGAAAAATGTGTACTCTTTCATATAATTCCAATTTTTGATTAGATTGATAGAGATATTTCAAGTTATCTCTTCTACTTCATACCAATGTGTAAAATTCATTCATCAAGGAAGGGTGGTCAAAGTACCAAGAGATAATTATAAGCCTCTTTTGGAGCATGCAAATTTTACAATTGATTAATTCATCCACACTCTAAAAGAGCCTCCACATGAAAAAATATATGTCTCCCATAGCATTTATACGTTATATAAATAATAATTAGCTTTAAATCATAAATGATCAAAAGGTGTTCTACACCAAACTATGAACAAAATTGAGCCAAAATTTATCTTCCCAAATTTATAGTTCCATCATATTTTAGAAAAGATACATGATGTGTAACAAATAAAAAACTAATGTAGTAATTGAAGAACCACCTATGCTACAAAAGGCTACAATTGAAATAAATATCAAGCAATTAATGTGGTGAAGAAAGAAGAGAAACTACACCAAATATGGGTGCCCAAACTTGAATTTGAAATGGCACAACTATTTGTTATGGGACCTACTTTGCATGACGGCATGGGCTCATCAAAATATATTTGTATAATAATTAATTTTGGCAATTTTATGGTGGTTGATTGGGATGATTTGACAATATTTTAGACAATGATGGCTACAATGAATATATTGGTGGATCATCCTTACGTATTCTTATTCATGATTTATATGTATTTTCTAATTCCTTTTTTTCAGTTATGTTTCATGTTTCTTCCTTGAGGTCATAGCTTTCTATATTCTCCTTTGTATTGACACAAGTGGCCATGAGCATTTTCCCTTTAATGATGCATGTTGACACAAGTGGCCATGGACTTTCTCTCTGTTTCATGATATATTTTTCTTTTCTTTCTATAATCTCCTTTGTGTTTGTTCCCCATGGATTTGAAGTGATGTTAAGTTATAAAGTGTCCTCAACACATTTTCATCATGTTGACCAAATACATTATTACCTTAATTTTTAGTTTTAATTTGGCTTAAATTGAATTTGGCCATTATTATTCTCCCACTTCTTCTTCTATATTGTTTTAAACTTTGGAAACAATCTAAATTGCCACTTTTTATTAGACTTTAGTGTTCATTGTTGAAGATAGAGTGTGACACTTGCTTCTTTATAAAAATATGGTCATTGATGGAGTACTTATTTAGCTTCCAACATTGTAAAAATGAAAAGTATCCATCACATCTAATACTAATATCATGGTTCACTACCAAGTTTCACAAGTTTTTTTTAATCCATCTAAGAAAATTTATTTGTATACATAGACAATAAAAATTCTCAATGACCATAGGAGAGAACATATTTATTATTTCTTCTAGGAAGTGACTATTTTTTATAGGAAATTAATCTATATTACCAATAAAAATAAATACCTATCCATAAAAATATAGGAATAAGATCACATCCTTGTTGAGAAAACTAGCAAACAATAATTGTGAAATTATAATCTTAAAGTGTATAAATCCAATTAACCATGTTAGAGGTATATGTGATTAACCATCAAATTTGAAATATAACATGGAAAAGAATGTATGAAAATAATAAGAAATTTAAAATCACATATGACATTGGATATACATGATGAAAAATTTCAAGAAAAACTCCAGAACCAAAGAGATAACAAGTTTATATTAATAAGTAGAAACAAGTACATGCAATACAACTTATATATGTGATTAGCCATCAAATTTGAAATAGAACATAGAAAATCATGTATAACAATAATACAAAATAAAATAAAATATTATGACATTAGATATATATGGAGAAACCCTTCTGAGAAAAATTTTACCACTAAAGAGATAGCAAGCTTGTATTACTCAAGGATAAACAAGTACACCAATATAATTCATACAATCTTCTTCATCCTAATAAAATTTTGGTAGTGTGAGAGTAATTTCATAATAACATCTCCTCCATACCAAGCCTTCGATATATAAACTAAAGGAAGTTAAAAACTACCATAAAACAATACAATGGGTTGAAACATTGTCTCAAAATACTATGATAAAAATTCTTACGACCCACTATGTGAGAGTGGTATCCAAAGTAGTAAATAAATTATACAATGATGTGTCATAGATTCCATCAAAAGATGTTATTAAGCCCACTCTCCCATTTAAAGATGCTCCATGAGTGTAATAATTGTATTGTTGTTGCCTATTTTGAGAAAGATGCTCTATAAATCTTAATGTTTGACCTCCTTTTGTGGTGCCCCTTATTCAATGCCATTATAATCTAGAGAATGACAATAATAAGAAAATATCTCTCAATTCCTCATGGGCATCCAAGGTACCTCTTCCAAGAAAGTTGGAGAACCAACATTATACACTAGGATTCTAATTTAATATTACAACATCCTAATTGTTGGGATTTTCTAACAAGATTGAGCAATTTATTTAACCAATTACAAATGTAAATCATAGAATTAATGAAAAAGGAATTCACAATGGTTCACCCAATGTGGGCTATGTCCACAAACAACTGTCCAATCTTATTAAATCTCCAAAAATAATTATATAGTAATTTATCTTGCCACATAGACTACTATTGTGTGTAACATAAAAAAACCTCATGTTTTTTTTGCACACAAATTTTGTTGGTGCGTGCTCACTACATAATATGCACTCAACTAACCATGTGCTATTGTTGATAAAAAATATCCATCTACATATTGTTGTGTGCTCTTTCAACTCCTCACACCCATGGTTGTTTGCCTCCAATCCACAACAAGAAAATTGTAACTATTTTGGCAGTTACAAAGAATTAACAATAAATTTATTTATTAAAATATAGCTAATTTTTTCTTTGGGAGTGCTACCCTTGATCCCCTTACTAGAGGCATTAGCCCCAAATCCCCATCATGGGATCCACCCTTGAGCCCTCTTTAGGGGGGGTAGGGGAGAGGGTGTCCCCTCAGACCTCGCAAGAGGGGATCCACTCCTTATTCTTCCTCATTAATTAATTTGGGGGGAAAACATGATTGTCAAAGTGGCCAAAATATTAACACCAGACCATGATCAGGCTCCATAGACCAACACTAACATTCTCCCATTGATATTATATATTGTAATGATATAGAAAAGGAAACATAAACTAAACCAACTACAAAATAGAAGGAAATCCTTCTTGCACCAATAGAACTTATATGTGCTTACCAGTTTCATATGTGAATCTACAATAATATTCTAAATGTCAACCTTCTAAATCATGACCTTACCACTCTCCATCATCTTATGAACAAACTGATACAAGAAAGGCACATGTGATTTCTACCCAAACAAATATCACTCTAATTACCACATATGATCTAAATCACCTTGCAATTGAAACCAAATATTGAATACAATGTTTGTAACCATATTTACCCTTTATAGGAATATGTAGTAGTCATTGTGACTAACGGATTAGTATGGGCCAACTACACTTGATCCATGAGGATACAAAGAGTAATTATGTCACTAAACGTCAATCCCAATAAGATCATTCAAATAAACACTAAAGTAGGAATCCATTAAAACTTAACATTTTAAACTATGAAAGCTTCAAAAACACCTATTCTAATCTATTGAAACTTATCCTATTGGGGGAGTGGTGTCACATTGATGTGGAATGGCGACCCTTTCCCAATCCTGTGGATAAATGAGCCTGTTCTGATCGATTCTATTGAAGAGAATCAACGAAACCGATGATAGATATGTGATGAAACATGATTTAAAGCTAAATGAACATGATGCAAGCTATTTTAACATGATCTATGCTAAGACGATTGATACGGATGTATGCAAAGCTAATCTAAATGAATTTTAAGCTAAAAAGATTCAAACCCTAATTACCAAATAATCTAAATGGGTGCATCTATTTTATCATGGAAGCCATGAATGGAAGTTAAGCTAATATGCAAGTAAATTAAACTAAAATGATGTAAAAGGTGAGTGCAAGTGCAAGTGATTTTAACATCATAAGTCTGATGTTAAAAGATGGATCCATTTGTCTCCAAATAGTGACCTATTTATAGGAGGACAAATGAGAAATGGAGGGTTGAGATCAAAAAGGATAATCAATGGTCAAGGATGGAGGAAGAAGGAGGGATCATGGATTCTCATCAAGGGATGAGAATCAATGATGAGATTTAATCAAGGGTTCACCTTTATCCAAACAAACACACTTTCAAAAGCTTTCCCAAAAGTTTGTCGAGAGTTTGTTTCAAAAAAGGAATATTCCTCTTTTTCAAATGAGTGAAGAAAGAGAACATTCTTTGGAATATTCTCATGGGTGAGGGAAATAGATATTTAGCAAATTAAAACAAAGTTTTAAAGTGCAAAAGGAGAAGGAATATTCCATTTGGAGGAATGTGAAAAGGAGGAATATTCCCTTGCAAGTGGGGGGAATTATATTTATTATTAATTGATACTTAAACAAAGGTCTAATTATGCAATTAAAGGGGATTAGATGATATTCATTAAATAAAGTGATTTGATGAAAAGGGGGAAAGTGAAATGATACTTAATTAAAGAACTTAGGGTTATTTAATTAAATAAGAAGACTCAAGGACTTATATTAAATAACTTGATGTATTTAATTTAATAAGACAAAATGTTATCATAAGAGGGGGTGAATTAACTCATTTAAATTGATTAGGTTAATAGACAAAAATGACATAATAAATTAAATAGATAGGATAATTTAATTAATTAAGAAAAAAGAGGATGGGTTTTAGGAGGAAATGATGTTAGTATACTTGATTCGAGTGCATGATATCATTTAGGAAATTTTTAAGTGTCTACATTTTGCCCCTCTTTGAAGCGAGGTACCTGCGATGTTGGTTCAAAGACTAACGCCCTTTAGATTAAAAACTATTGCTTAAATAAAAAAATAAAAAAATTCTAATTTTTGGATGCCCCACTGTTGCCCCAGTGGAAGGAATAAGCTGGTTCCTTTCCCCCTCAAGAAATTAGGTAAAATTTTTGAATTTTGGGTTGATTTCTTAACAAAGATAAAATGCTGCCTCAGGGGTCCAAAAAGGCTCCGGGATGAAAAAAAAAGCCAAAAACACAAAAAACGATGCAAAATAAAATTTAGTTTGGAAATATTGGTGAAATTGGTGAAAAACCTAGCTGCACGGTCAAATTAGGGCAAAAAAAGCCTAATTTTTAGGCTTAAATAGGTGAGGATGGGTCACTTTCAATTCATTTATGCATTCACACCTTAGAGAATTCTTGCATTTTGAGCTCTAACCTTCTGACAAAATGGCGCAATGAGTACTCCCACGACACATTTTTGATTGGGTTCGAGAGTACCAGAGGCCTCCAGGCACAGGACCACCTGTATGCAATTTGAAACTTGACTTGAATTTTGACTTTTGAGTGCATTTATTGCAATTTGAAATTTGGGTTTGGGCGGCATCGCTATAGAGCGATGCTATTTTGAGAATCAACGATGCTATTTTCATTTTTAGTGATGCTACTATGATAAGTGACACTTTGCGATTTGGAATTAGGGTTTCTAGATTTTAAATCGTGGCACAGGTGTAAATAGTGACGCACTTGCCCAGTTTGGAATTTAGAATTAGGGTTTCCAAATTTCAAAGCGCGATGTTGGTGTAATGAGCGACACTAGTTGTGATTTGCAATTTGAACATATATAGCATCACTTTTTGGAATTTGAACTATAGCGATGCTTTTA